>JAAGNO010029741.1:50783-69142 GCA_033439905.1 Ceryle rudis
TTATTTAATATAACTTCTCTTAAAAATTTAAGCCCACTCACCCGCAATCAATCACTTACCCCCTCCCCCCTCTCTTTCCCCCCCCCCCCCCCCAAAATATACATTAAAAAAATTGAAGTTGAAAAGCTCCATTTATCATATTTTCTTAAAGCTTTGTAGATCAGCACAGTGATTTCAAGGACTTGTCTTTTTGCAGGCATAGCCGAGCCTCAGTGAAGGAGGCAGACAGGTCCTCTGACATCAGTCCTGTGTGGCATGCAGAGCAGAAATGCACTGGGGTGGGAAACATTGAACTTCATCCTCAGAAAGTATCAAAAGGCGACTTCATTAAACCTAAAGATTTTTTGCAGTGAGGTAACAGCTTATAGTGTATTGCAAAGAGATATGAGAAAGGGCAGATTTTTCTTATCTTTTGTTATTGGAATTGACCCTCAGGGTCCTTAGGCCTTGGTGAGAGCTTAAGCAAGCTTAGATCAAGGAAGGATTTTGAAATTGAATTTATTCAGATTAGCAAAACCTTCCATGAGAGGATTTACTCTCAACAAGCTGTTGCCAACTCAGAGCTTAGAAAGCCCAGCACATTTTCCTGATTTACAATCAACTTTTTTTTTTTAAAAAAAAAAACAAAAACAGGACTGGCCTCATTAAAATGTTTGCAATCAACTTTCACACAGTAACAAACATTGTCTGCCAAATGTTTATTTATAGATACTTTCCTTCATTGTCCAGATCATTTTCATTCAGATAGCATTGCAGGGTTTTTGAAAAAGAAAATATTTCAAATAACGATAGAAGAGGAAGTGCAGCAATGAAAAAGTTCTCTTAAAATGAAAGGCACTTCTCAGTCACTACTTCAAAATAAAAACTGATCTAGACCTTATAAAAATTAATTTGCACTCTAGTACTTCACATTTATTTCAATATTTATATCTCTGAAAGAGTGGGATACGTGTTCCCACTTGTGTAGCGCAGACCTGTAAGGTACCCAAGAGTTCTTGGTCACAATCATTTTAATTGAGCACAGAGCAGTTTTTACAAACTAAATCCAAACAACACTCAAATCACCCACTTCACTGGGTCAGGATTTTACCTCACAGATCCAAAACAAAATTTGCAGGATTGAAATTCATTGTATGGTTGCACTGAAATCTTTCTCCCTGCACTTAGGCAGAAGGAGATGTGGCATGGAATGATTTGCTCAGACTTTTGGTGGACTTCTGCCAACTCAGGTGCCACATCACCAACTCATATATGAAAAATAACCATTTTGGCGGTAAAGGGTTTTGCTCGAATTCCTAATGAGTTGATGGAATTCCAGACACCCACACCTGGGCTACAAATTCTACACGTACTTTGTACAAATTCATACCTTATCCACCCCTGTGGAAACCTGAAGGTCAACAACCACCACCACAAGGAAATCACACATGGAAACCCACCCTTATTTGGGGTGGTTTGAGGATACAACTGTATGGCATTCAACTTCCTGGGTCTAACACCTATTTTGGTGCCTCAGGCAATTATTGAACTGTAACAGTCTACCTCATACAGGTTCTGTATAACTTGGGCTAAGCGGTAAATAGCAGAGGCTTTTAATTAAGGAATAAAAGCCAGAGCAACAGGGTTTTTTTTGGTTGCAGCTCCACAATCTTAGTATTTCTTTCCTGGTTGAACCTTAGATTTTCACAACTAGAATCCAAAATAAAATTCTAACTCTGAAAAGCTAAAAATGAACACACTGAAATAGTTTACTCATACAACGGGATGAAATGGTGCAAGGTACCAAACACTAAAATGCTTGCTAGGAGTTATTATACTGAATCAATACAGCAACTATTTTATACAGGCTTAATTTCCTCAGAATGTGTGAATTTCTTTGAATGATTCAGTGCTTCTTTTATTTCTCCCATTAACTTTATTTCCTCAACTCAGAACTTTATGGTTTATTGTCATAAAAGGGAAAAATAAATTGCAAGTCTGTACCTGCCTTTCTGTGGAAGATTTTGCACAGTATTTTTATCAAATAATACCTCTGTTTTGAAAATCTATCAGGCAGAGTTTTATAAACCCTCCTCAGAATAAATAGCTTCATTTCATTCCATAAAGTGGTTTTACACCTTTAAAAATTTGGGCTTTTTTTCTTAACTGAAAAATGTGGAGAAATATTTCTCAAGGAACATTTTATATAAACAAAGCTCAAAACACAGCAAATTTAATTACTTGATTTTCTTTAGTAACATTGCTTTCACGTATTTCTATTTCTGACTGAATTTCGCTCCTTTGAAACAAAACGATTAACTATCATGTTTTATCAAATAAGTACTAAGGATCCAGATAACATTTTTTACAGCGGAATATGTTAAGAGAAACTATTACAGAAGATGTAGAAGTCAAGTCATCCCTACAGCTCCCCTGTGACCGGGCTGATAAAGGCACCTGTAAACTAGAATGGTTAATAAGATGAAGTATCAGCCTCTGCACCCCTCCTGTCTGCCATACCCATGTTGCCAAAGAACTTTCTTCCTGGGATTAAAAAGCAAGTAAAAGTTCAAGGTTAGTTTGTTGTTTTAAAAAAGCATATACTTTTTTTTTGCACTACTGAATAAACAGTAATTATTAAAATGAACAAAATTGAATTTGCCTCACAGGAAAAAACAGGATTTTTTTTTTTTTTTGAAGAGTCTATATATTTTGCTCTAGCAGCAATTTCTGAAAAATCATCCTCAACATTGACTGATGTCTGCTGAATCTGTTTAAGGTACATGGGATTCCCCTTTGCCCTCTTCCAAAGTGTGCACAAGCATATGTTATGGGAGCCAGGTTTGGTAACTCTTGCAAATTCTAATTTTGTATACTTGCTTAACTCTAAGCCCATTGTACGTGGTATTAGGCCCATTTCTTGTCAGAAAGATTACTGTTGTATGTATACTATCTTAAATGGTCTTTTTGTGACCTCGCCCTGTACCCTGAAACAAATGAAGCAGGTTTTTGTGGTTCCCCCCCACCTCCCCTAACGGCATACTAGGAGTTGGGGGGGGTGGGGTGGAGGGGGTGGTGCAGAATCATCATTACACATGCGGTGCACCAAGGCACACAGACTTCCTTGTGACCGTATTTAAAGAAGCGGGCACAAAGAAATAGTCATTGCAGCTACAATAGGGGAAATCTAGTATGCATTTCCAAGGAATCACATTTTGGGGAGAATTACAGAATAATTACACATATGCTTAGATCACGAGCATTCAATGAAGCGGACAATATTTTGAGGATTTAAGATGTTGGTGTTGTGGTCGTCTCTAAGAAACCAGGATAATTCAGACATTCAAATGCAAAAATGCACCATTTGGAGAGTGTAATGCGGTCTGTTCTGGTCAGTGTTACAAATTCGGAAAGGATTCCCTGGCTGCAGACATTAGCCACTTAATACTTAAATCTGTTTCCAAATGTAAAGCATACAACAAAAGTGTTTTGCATTAATGAAATGTATCCTAATGCTAGTACAGTCACATTTCAGTCATGTGTCACATTACCAATATAAAATATAATTACAACAGATATGCCTGTCCTACAGCTTGGTAAGTCCCACGGATGAAATATTGTTTAACTAATTATGGAATAAACCTCCATCTCGGTCCCATCATTTTCTAGCCATAGACTGAGCTAATTTCATGTCAACATATGCAATTAAACTTCTCAGCCTCACGGCTACAATTACAGTTGGTTCAGTCCTGTCAATTTGATTTCTGCAAGCACAACAAGCTTATCAGGTCACGATAACTGTCAACTGCTAATGAATTGTTAGGAAGTGCCAGCAGATGACTACAAATATGTTTTGGTTTTCCCTACCAGTGTCAGAACAGACCATTGCCCTTGGTGCTGGCTGTACTTGTAAATACAGAGAGATGCTACCACGTGAATTTAAGTAACTTCACATTATTCTGCCTAATAGTTCATAGAAGTGAAACCACTGAGACACTATTTAGAGTATGGCAGCGAATCAGCATCTAGCTCTATATTCTACTTTCTTAGACTGTATTTCAATACTCTTTAAAATATGAGGCAGGTTTTGCTTCTCTGCATTTGGTCTCATTATAACCGAGAGCTAAAGAATAGTATCATCTGCATGCAAATTATTATAGCACTACTCTTGCAACCCAGGGTATTCTACAGTCAAAGGAAGACTAAATGTATTATTATTGCAGCTACAATATGCTAAAGCCTTTACAAATAAGTAAAATAATGGCTGCACCTTGAAAACTCCTGCTCGGATGAGCATGCTCTCTAGTACTTACTGGGGCTGTCAGTATGATCTGATCCTGCTTTGAAAACTATATAGTCTGAGAGACTGTTTGATTTCGCAAACATTTACTTGTGGAAAGTCTTGACATAGGGCTTGTTTATGGCAAGAACACCTTCAGACTAGGGCACAGAAGTGCTTAGAAAACCAAGGGACGATTTTCCCTAATGAGCACCCCATTTTGTTGTTACGGTGTATGCCAACACGCTTCATTCTCAAAGGTTACAAATGCAACTTTCCCAAGCACAGAGTATACCTCATACTCATATCAAATCTGATTAATAACCAGATGAATTCATAAATTCACAGCAAACATTTACAGAGCACTTCTAGAAATGTTCCCACCTGCTGATCTTAGACATCCGCCTTTGCATCCAGTAAATCCACAAATGTACAAGACAAAGGTAAATCTGCTTGTATTAGCCTAAATGGAAGCAGCAATCTTTCAAGCCTAAAAAGATAGTATTAAATCCTTCCTTCTTACTGTGCCCAATAGTATTTTGGTGACATTATTAGTAAAGCACAAGAGTAGCTGTATGGGCAGTTTATGTTTTCCACTAACATTTTTGCAGTGCGCTGAAAGATTATGGAAAAGGAAGAAACAGTACATGAATCAAGGCTTGGCTGCCAGACTAGTGGAATGAATATGGGAGTCAAATTTAATTTCATTTTCATGGAGAGTAAAACTGCTGTGCAATTTGGTAGCTCAAGTCTTCCCTTAAGAGACATCTGTTAGGTCCAGTAATGCTTTTCCTCATGCCAGCTTTATGCTTTAGTAACTGCTGACTTGAGTGAAGCTACTCCTGATGTACACTAGCATAGCTGCAGAGACAGCCAACTCCATTTGTTCCAGTCTCAACTGAAAGCACTCCATGGGAAGAAATATGTGGCTATCTACCAGCAGAGTATCAGTCTCTGTCTCATACTGGCTGGGCCTCGGTAATGCCAGATGCCATTTCTTCCTCTGACTCAGAGTCCATCCTTTCCATCAACAGCTAGAAGAACTTCACAGTTCAACTTTGAACTCATTAACTAAATGAAATTTCTGCTTGGAGTGCCCAACATCCTCATGTGTTTGTTGTTCAACCCTTAAACTGATGGGATAGTGCAAGTGAGGACACTTCAACTTCCAGTTGAAGCATCAGCTGGAACTTGAAAACATAATCATTGCATCTACACACTTCCCAGCCTAAACTTGTCTGCATTTATTTTAACTGATGTTTCTCACAGCTGAAAGACATGTCCAATATAAAATGTATGGAATAAACCAGTGTTTTAGCAAAGAAAATCTGTAACACATTCTAGAAAGGATTTATTGAGATCTTAATTCTGCTTGGCCATCCTTTGACACAAAAAAGTCCAGTGGGCTTGGGAAAGCAACTTTGTATTACCGTGTTCCCACTGGCAAACAAGGCTCCATAGGCTCTACCGCGGCTTCTACGTTCTCTGTGTAAATAGACAGGAAAGCTCTCCAAGCCTGGCTTAATTTACTCCATGTGTCAGCCAGACAGGTATATGTTTCATTAGGTACAAATGCAGGGTAAGGTACTCCCTTCACAGAACCACAGGGAAGTACAACGGCAACTGCAATACAATCATCATCACCTCTGTGTCAGAGATCAGCAAAGAAAAAAAATAAAAGTGTAACTCTAGTTACAAGAAGTCAGAAGTTTTCTAAGGTCACTCAGAAACATCCTGTTACTTATTCTGGGTTCATGTCACGGTCACATCTCTTTGGCACATTAAATCAACACTTTAAAATAAAGGCTGTCATATCCATCCTAAGCCACCTGCCTCTTAGTTAGGATGCTGTTTGCAAACAGTCCAGGTAATGTCTTGGGGGAAAAAAAAAGGTAGCCTAGAAATATTCAGAGATGCACCTCTGCCTAGGATTACCCAACACACAGCACTACAGTCATTCCAGCTGGGTGGAGATCTACCCTTGCAAATATTTATGTGCCTTTCAAATGCCCAAAGCCTTAAACATTGCAGTCACATGTAATCCTAATACCCTAAAATCTATGCCACTCGATGCAAACTGCAAACAGCTAAAATAGAAGAAACCTGTATGAGTTCTGGTTTGTTATAAACAGGTAACTAATGAACAACCAAAAACATACAATACAAATTTCTCCAAGGCTATCTTGCTGTGGAACAAAGGACACTGTAGTGCTCTGTAATTTGGCTGGCTTTTCACGCTTTCCCTATTCTTCTAGTGAAATCTTAAGCCATGAAATTTCTTTTTTGTTAACGCAAAGACATGGTAATGTCAAGCATTCATGACCATAAGCATGGAAAATTGATGAAATTACAGTGTGTTCAGGAAAATAATACAGTGATAAGAGAAAGAATCTCTGCTTGTATCTGCATCCTGGTGGCAGCTTTTTGAACAGGTGAACATTTTTTCCTCCCTCTGTGCAAAACATCTCTTTGTAAGAATACATCAAATAGATGCCCAGGGAGAAAGGTCAAAGGGAAATAGTCATGCAAATAATTAAGATATGAAGAGACTGTGCATTAAGTACATTAGTGCTTTCCCTTGTCTTGTTCAGCTGAGGTGCACCTTTCAACTTAACACAAGATAGCATATGCAAGAGTCTAATAAAATGGAAAACAAGTATGCTTCTCCTTCAGTGTGTGGGCATGGGCCCTGAAACAAAACCTGTTTTTTCCTGGCCCACCTTTCATGCACTCTCCAGAATCAGACACCCAAGTCTGACACATCCTGAAATTTCCTCACTGGGGATATTTTCCTGAAAGGCAAGGCTCATTTTCTGGCAGCCGCTATCATGTTATGATTCTTTTAAAATCCTAAACCCTTTTTGTTCACTTTTTAGTTGAAAGTCACCTCTTGATGGCTTTCTCCACAAGTGTGAGGAACAGGTCTCTTTTTTAAAAAGCTGAGATATACATTCAGGTGGCTCAGGAAGCAGATGTACTTCAGTCTCAAGGTCTGTCATAAACACGAGAAACGTAGCAGCACTACTCCAAAACCCAAAGTCTTACACAGTCTTTGCATTTGGAAAAAGTAGTGAAACTTTGTCATGTAACACAGTCATGCATTAGCCCCAACCACCCCCCCCTTCCCCTGCCCCCAGCATTAGGTAGCTCCACAAAGCACTGGGCAAATGACGAACAGGGAGAACTCCTGCCCTAACCTCCTGCCACACAAGCTAAAGGCAAGGCGATCTGCATAAACGCTGCAGGAATTGCAAGTTTTGTTTTACACCTCCAATTTTCTTTCTTAACATCACCTCTTTGTTGTGCTCGTGCTCTTGTTGCCCTCTCGTGGCTGCTTTGGTGAAAAAGCAAGACCTGCCTCAACCAACTCAGGACTACCTGTGATTGCAAGTGTACTTTTTGACATTTAAGACCAGCGTTTTATCCATAACAGTGATCCATTATAGCAATAGTTTTTATTCTGTTAGTTCTACCGACATCCGTACATATTTAAAGTCCTAACCACCGTAAAGTCGGCGGTGATGAGCAAGCTCCCAGCCCAGACACCCATGTCCAGCTCACCACTTGCAGGCTCCTGGGTGACATTTGAACCTTGTTATGCTGCCTGCCCCGCTGTTCTCATCAGAACACAGGAGCAGTAAATGACAAGTGCCCGTGGCATCCAGGGGCCCCAGGACATTTCATCAGGCAGGGACTGTCACTCTCCCTTGTCCCAAAACCATTCAAGCTCAAGCCCTCAAAGCCGTATAGCTTTCTCTAATGCCCACTAATTTCACCCGCAATTAGCTGGCTTACTAAATACTCCAGAGATGAGCCCTAATCTCCTGGTGATTCAGTGATTAAGCTAGAAATTGTGGATAAGATCTTATAATCAGCAGGTGTTGTGAGGGAGAACACAATACATATGAGGCATAGATTTTAGTTTCAAAAATAAAATAAAATTACTTGCAGCAACAAAAAGAGCATCAGGATATAGTGCTCAAAAAAAAAAAAAAAGAGCCTTTTCATTTATGAGAGGTTTCAGTTCTTATTAAAAGCTATTTAAGTTAAATAATGAGGACTGATAGCTGCTATAAATTGACAGAGAGCCAGAAAAAGGAGTCAAAAAACCATAACATTGTCAGAACTAGACAAAACCCACCCTCCATCTGTCTTATAGCCCTAAGAATATATCGAAACTATTCCCCCCCAACTGTTTCTAGAGCAGATGCTGTTGTATTTCTCTCTGTACACAAAAAGAAAGAAAATAAGTAATCATTATTCACAAATAAACACACAATCCTCTTGTGCTGTATGACAACCAATAAAAAAACCACACATAGAAAATAAGTATGAAATACCCTTACACAAAACTAATGCATAACAAACAAAACCTTCATATAGTTGCCAAAGGAGTATTACAGCTTTTGCTTCTTAAGCCACTAGGTAGGCATCACTTACATTTTGATTCCACCATTATTTAAAACTTGAAAAAGCACTGAAAGTTAACTGAAATTTTCTATCGAAAAATCACCATTTCTCCCTGTAAAGTTCGTCATTTCTTAGAGCTCTCACTTGTGCAAATGCATAAGATGACACAACAGTTGCCTATGGACAGGAAACTGGATGAAGTCTCTCTAATCTAGAGGGATTGGAAAAAGAATTAAAAACTGTCTCAATTCTTCCCAGTTTATTTCAAAAACATTTGACCAATTTTTGCGGGGAGAAATTAATCTTGTTAATTGGCAGGCCATGACATATTCAAGCGTTCAGGATCAAAAGTCCATGTCTCTATCCAAACTCACAGGGAGATGAAAGAGGACTTGTAACAACTGCTCCCTAGAAAACTAGCTTTCCTTTTAGATAGTGTTATTCTGTGAGCCGATGGATGTTGTTTCTCATGGATTATTAATTAAAAAATTAATTAAGTCTACCAAGAGCAACAAGGCAATTCAGTTGGAGAAGAAGCATATTGCAGAACCAAGGGTCACCAGCAGCAAGAATGCAACCATAAACATGGAGTGCCTTGTCAAACTCTTGTAGGTTCAAGACTATAGCCCTATCCTAATAAATCTTTTGAAAGGGAGAGATGGTCTTTCCACTCTTCTTAAGCGTGAGAAGAAAATTGGTGAGTTTCGAGTGAGCATGTGTATATCTTGAATATCACATAGCATCATCATCATCATCACAGAAGAGTTCTTTTCCCCACCCATGCCAAAACACATGAAAGTTGTTCTCAATCTCAAGCAATTGGTGGCAGAGAAGCACTGGAGTGTTCATAAAATATGTAGGCCAGTTCCCAAACAATGGATTTTATTGATAGGCAATGGAATTGGGATTTTGTTTCAAGAGCCAAATCCTTCCCCACAAGAAACATTCCTTTCTTACATGTTCTGGCAAAATTTACTGTGCATAACACTGCTGAGAAACTGGGCAGATTTTGTAGATTCATGAGGACCAAGAACCACCTTGCACTTTCTTGTCCGTCTAGCAGTAGCAGCTCTATGTAAAGTCATGTGTCATTGACAGTTCTTTGTAACATTTGCTTTGATTTAAAGCTGTCCTCAAAAAAAAAAAAAATTAAAATCAATTAAGAACAACCCCCAAAATACAGTAGTCACTCCAAGCAACTCTGCAGCACTTCAGCTGAACTATAGCAAAAACAATTTGTCACAGCAACAGCTGAAACAAGATGTGTCAGCAAGATTAATGTCTTGTTCATCCACACTGCAATGCTGATTGGGACTGGGAGGGGGGGAAATCAGCATGTGTTAGGCAATAAGAAATGCTAGTAATTTAACTTTAGTGACGATGGATACATGTCTGTATCTCATCAGGTTTCATAGAATAATCCTTGGCTAAGTAAAGCATAAAACTCCTGACCCAAGTCAAGTCTATTCATTCATTCCTATTCCCAAGACCGTTAAATAATATTTAGGCAGGCATTCTCCAAACATCAAAAATCCTCTGCTGGGGTGGCTACTTTTCTAACACAAGTTATTAGAGGAATTGGACTCTTCAAGGGATCACTCCTGAGTATATTTTTGGATTTCATATTTATTTCCTTGCAGTTATTTAGCATCTAGTTTAACTGCTAAGCACTAGCCCTACATAGTTTTATAAACTGATCTTGGGTCTCAAAAGCCAAATGAGATTGTTCTCACCCTGTGTAGCAGGCTTTTAAGTTAGAATTTCACCCATCATGCTAAAGTAACTACAATTCTGTAAAAGCAGAAGACAGAGCATATCTTTTATTTTATGGAAGTTAACATATACCTCTATATGTCTCCAAGCATTAGATAAGACTAGAAACAGCTCAATTTCTACAGCTTTTGGCTCTGTTTACTCAAAACACTCTCACTAAATTCCAGGATAAAAAAAAAAAAAGTTTTGGACCTGTACCAAACATCTTGTGGCCAAATGTGAGGAAAAGAAAGTCTTGCTTGGTTCTTTTGGTCTGGTTCTGCAATCGTTAGATTTTCAATTTTCTTGCCCCAGTGACTATGCTTTTCTAGCAGTATTCTGGTAAGTTCACTATTTATGTATATTCAGCTTCATTATCTTACTCCTTTCCTCAATCCATCTATATCCCTGTCCATCACAAACCTAAAATTGGTCCAGGGTGATACTTTCAACTCAGTTTCCAGTCATATGAAATTTGACCTTGATTGACATGGAAAAGTGGATGAGGCATACTTCTAGTTTGAAGAGATAACCAACAAAGCAGAGATGTCCCATATGACCTTTGCCATGACTAGGAAGAAAAACTGTTGCAACTTCTTGTCCTTTGCTCTGAGGCGCAGAAGAAATTAGTGGCTTGCCTTGGACAAGAAGAGGATTAAAGACATTTCCTATTTAAGCTAAATTTGATATTACTTATAGATTAATTGATTCAGTAGGATTCTTTTTCACCCTCCTTCATGTTCCTTCTTCCTTTTTCTCCTTTCATTTGCTATACAGTTTTTTTTTCCTTATATCTCTCAAAAACCCTAAACAGAAAAGTAAATTAGTATTGTTTTGGACGAGTCACTCAAGTTTCCACACTAGTTCTTAGACCTAATCTATCCATCTATCCCACATAAATGTCTGTACAAAGTAATGTATTATGAAGCTTTAGCACCATTCTTTCAGCACCACTGGCATACAAAGTTAATATCAAGTGCTCTTCCATCAGTTTCCCCAACTCACAAGTATCAACCCTCAAGATTTTTCTTCCTAACATCTTACTCCTCCATCAAGCATGGCAGGTTCAGAAGGAGAGTAGATAACAAGGGTGGCTGCCTTGTAATTTTATGTGCTTCTATATTGTACAACCTTCAGTACTGTAGAAACAGTGCAAACACGCACATGCAGGTTTGCTCACATTCTACCTTTTGAAACTCAAGGAGGAGGTTTTGCAAGCTTTATGCAGCATACAAAAGTACCACACTTCTAGCTCAATCTTTTTGTGTTACAACTGCTTTCCTAATATGCTTTGCCAGTTGCACACATGCAGTAAGGATCCCATAGATGATTTCCCAGGACTCACTGCCCCCAGTCTCCAAAGCTGGAGAGGACAAGGTGGGACTGTGCATCCTTTGTCTGTCTCAGTGTTACACATTTGGGGGAACTACTTTGAGATCAAAAGGTATTTGCTTAAATTAGCATTATTGTTATTATATACATTCCAATAAATCTTCAAAAGCTAGGAAGTTTTCCTTGAAATTTTGAGATTTAGGGCTATTCAGGCCCTAAAAATTTTCAAAATCCTCCTCAGAACTGGTTTCATTATATATATGACATTAAAAAAATCATCCCCAGTGTAGTTGCCCAGAATAAAAAAAAATAGAAAATTCCAACTTCTTACCCTTTCTGACAGAAATCATTCCATTTCGACCACCTGATGGGCCCTTGGGGTTAATTAGAAAATCCCCATCAAGAGCTCAGAGGCCGATATCAGCTGTCAAAATCCCACATTCCCCTCTTTCACCTCTTTCAAGTGCAAAACAACCTGTGTCTGAAGATGTGCCAGAGAATAAAAGGGCACACCACAACCACTGTGGGCTCTGACTTAGACCTATTCATGGCCTCACTACTATGAATACAGCAAAATCTCAAATGAAAGTTTTAATCTCCCCACTGCATTCAATCCAAAGAGAAAAGGGCTTCCCTTTTAACAATTTCCCCCCTTAAATCTTTTGTGTGGCTCTACTCCTGAAAAAGCAGAGATTTTGCTCAGCCTCAGTGAGGCTTTTTGCCATAGAAAGCACTGCACCTAACCCCTTTGTGCTGACATAAGAGTAAAGGTCTGCTCGGACCAAAAGTAACTAATGCAAAAGGCCTTCTGAAGGTCTAAATGCAAACTGAACAAGATCAGAGTTAAAAGTGCAGGCATCTGATCTCACCCCGGCTTGCCTGCCTTGCTCTCTTCTGTCATTCCCAAAGGTGCACATTAGATATGAAGATGATCAGTGCAACACAAACACTAAAAAAAAAATAAATAGAGAAACCAGATGCAATAATGCTGGAAGATGACAGAAAAGCCATGTTACCTCACATCCTCTGCATCTCCACCTCTCTCCACATCAAACAAATTCTCTCTTATACATACAGGTAACCACATACTATTAGAAAGCACAAAAATCACTGCTATCCCAGTGACCACAAGCTGCTTTTCTCTCCGTGTAAGTAGAAGCCACTCACAGAAAAGTCATTAACAATTTGATTTCATACTTAATTCTATGAATGAAAACGGCAAAGGCTATGGTTTCATTAACTAATTACTAGGCCACGCACAGGGACATTAACAGCGTGGGTAGGTGTGTAAAACCAGAAGAAACAGATTATGAAAAATTGTGCCCAGAAGAGTAGTCATCACTACTCCATCTTCTGCGGTTTGGGGAGGTTTTTTGCTACTTCACTGCAAAACACACTTTTTATCCCCTTTTACTCAGAGCGGAACATTTCTTTCCAAGTGCCCCCAGCCTCTGAGAGCATCACCCTGCCTCACCTTTTGTGCTCAGTCCCTCTTACAGAAAAGAAGGCAGCACAATTTTATATCCTCGGGAGGGAGCATGCTTCCCCCCTGCCCAGGACAACTTTCTCTCCCCTTCAAGTGATTATTGTTTTGGTTTTTCCTCCTCATGAGGAGTAACACCTACATTGTTTGTGGAGAGATGAGTGTTCATAGTCCTCAGAAAGCCATTCACTTCAAGGCAGCTGTAGAGGCTCAGTGGTTGCCTTGCCCTCTTCACTCTTGGAAGAGTTTTGTGCAAAGATCAGGCTTGGAATCCTCTCCTGAACCGATCCAAGCATTTAATAAGAGATGGAAAAAAAGAGAGAAAATGCCTCAGGTTTTCATCTCTCTTTGCAGTTTGTTCTTTTTTGTTTTGTTTGTAGCTAAACTATACTAGCTGGTTGCCCCTAAGGGTAGAAAAGTTTCTCCCATCTTCCTTGGGGAGAAAAAATGAAATTATGTTTAATTAATTGATCTATCCTTGAACTTTTTCTTTTATACAAGGCGGCAACTATGGGTTTGGAAACAGCACCTCCTATTCACCCCTCAGTAACTGGAACCTCCACTAGAATAGAGATCACTCACCAAGCAGGACTTTTGAGTGTTTTAATTTAGTATTGCCCTACTTGGTATAGTGGCTCACGTCTTTTCAGAGGATGTTTCTGCAGAGCAGACAGAGTTCAAAAGATTTTAATGGACTGTTTATGACCTTTTTGCCCTGAAATATGTGCCATACTGACCAAGATCAAATTCCGAAGCAGCAGCATGACCCTTTACGCATTCAAGTGTATTAAAAAAAAAAAAACAAACCTAAACAAAGAACAAACTACAAAAAAATAAAAACAGGAAAAAAAAAAAAAAAGCAAGAAAACAACACACCAAATACATTAACAAAACCCCCTCACAGCTTCACCCATTTTCCTGTCTCCACTGTATATGCTGTTAATGCAAAGCTATTAGATATTCAATTGCATTTTATCATCATGCTTTATTTATAATAGATGTGCACCAAATAACCCCAATGTTACACAGGCCACCTTTCACCAGAAAGTCTTAATTTTAATGTTTGCTTCAGTGAACAGGAATAATAGGCTAAACAGTGATTTGTTTCTGGCAAGACAAGCACTAAGATCCATGAACTGGTTTTATTGCACTGTTGGTGGTAAGGTATCATTTGTTTTTAGGAAGATGCAAAACTAATGCAAAGATTACCATCACCAGCATAAAATGAACACCATGGATGATTTTCATTCTTTGATTTAGCTTGAGGGATGCTGAATGTGTTAAGACACTGAAATAGCATCACTATAATCATATGGTAATGAATCAAATAAGATCAGATCATTTAATGCAAGTATCTGCTGCATTGCAGTCATTTTCTACTGGTGGCCAATACAGCGTGCTTTATACTGGATCCAATCACTATGAAAAAATTTCTAGGAAATTGGTCAACAACAAATGCTGTTTATGTTGCATATGATAGCAAAGTCTTTTTTGCTCTTAGTTTGCCTTTAATAATACTAAATTAATAAAATATAATTGAAGAATGCCATCTTTAATAATAATATCCTTTTTAATAATATGAAAACTAATTACTACAGATAATAACTTTGTCATGTTATCTTCCCCAGTAACAAAGTATTTCAGTATGTAATCCTACAAATAAAAGTAACCAAAGGCAGCTGCTTCTAGTTGATTTAGAAAGCTATGCAGCCTTGGCCTTGTTAGCACTGGATGGGAATTGGAAATACCATTGCCAGTCAAGAGTAACAGTCAAACATTCAGTAAATACCATACAACAGAAATCAAAGGATCTTAAAAACCTCCTTTCATACCCACTGCACAGACAAATGAGGGAGGTGGGGAAGAAAGAAGATTCTGGAGGCCTCAATTAGATACTGGTTGATTGTGTCAGGTGCCGTATAAATATATAGCAAATGGGAGTTGGAGGAGTTGCTAAAAGATGAGTTCATTGCACGCAGGAGCCTGGACTCACTGCAAACGTTACAGCCACAGAGCTGCAAGAACTGCAAATCAGTTCACTTGTATTTGGTAATGAACTACACTAAACAGACAAATCAGACAGATTTTAAGCCAGGGAGGTAGATGTATTCCAGCAAACTACGGTTTTCAGCATGCAGTGAAACAAACCACTATCCAGACTTGTGTTAAAGGTGGGGTCCTTCCTCCCACAGTTATTCCTATTGACTCAAAGCCATCCTTCCTTTTGCCTGAGCCACAGTTACTGGTGTAATACTCCGCAACCATACCAAAATAACTGGTTTTAAATTTATCCTGTGAATGGCAGCTCTAATGAGTGGGACTTGATGGGTATAAGTCAGGACCAGAACCTGGCCTTATGTATTTTAGTCTCATGAACAGTCCTCACTCTTGCAAGTAACAATTCATTTCAGTGCAATACTATCCGAGAAAGCACTTTATGGACTTTTTGTTCACTGGAGGATCTGGTGTGTGGGATGGGTTGAAACTGGTTTATACATCCTACTGAGTGAGGGGTGACTTTCAGTCATTTTTGTTTGATTGTTTATACTTGGTCAAGATTGTTCTCTTAACCTATGCTCTATGCTGTGTTTTCTTACACTGCCTTTAGAAATCATAGTCAAAATGGGAGTATTTTAACATCATCTAAAGATCTCAGCTGAGTGCCATACAGCCTACAGCATGACCTTTGATGTTTTCTTTGCATAGACTGCAAAGTTAAGACATGAACCTTGAGGATGCAGAACAAGCATGTGCATCAGATTTGCCTTGATGGTCAAGAATGGTGGCTACTAGAGATAGTGGGCAGAATACCACCAAGTATGGTGGTATGCTTTCAGCTTGTGTATGTCAGAGCAACAGAGGGAGAAAACCTCTTTTGCTTTCCCTTTCTTCATAGCTTGTATAACTTTGTAAGAACAAAGCAGAAAGTTTCTCTATTTAGTTCAGAGGTATGACTTTAAAAGCTTAAAAAGCTTCTCTTTCCATCCTACCTCTTACCTTTAATAGAAGATAATCTAGGTCTATGACTTTAGCCACAGTTTAAAAATCACTTTCAAAACATCTTCTTTGATTTGACCAGTACAACCCTTGCACTCTTTTCTAGTTTCTACATCCTCAGGTAGTGAATGGCACTTTTCTATTTTGCACAGGCAAAATATTTAGGTAAGATCATTCCACAGGCCTGATACAACTTCCACTCCCTCCCAAAAATATCTTCTGTCAAATAGTGACAGTTTAGTGAAAACTCTGAAACTGTGTCACCCACATTGAAGAACACTGTATAAATTGATAGATAAAAGCAAACTGAATGATGCCTGATCTGACAGGCAAGTACCAGTATATCTGCCTATTTACAAACTGTCTCGTGTTTCCATGTGAACATTGCTGAGCAAGCTGATGTCCTTGCTTAGGAATGATTTAATTTATATGCCCTCAGAATGAGGTCATATCAATATCATGCAAGATCTCTATCAGCTTTACAGATGCCTTAACCTGAGAACGTTCAAGCTCTTTGAGAGCTATTCATACTTGGCAGATTGATATAGTAACTGACAATTCACTGCCAACCAAGTGTATCTGAGAACACAAAGCTCACATAAATATTGTTGAGCATATCCCATTGTTGGTTATTTATTTCTGCCATTCAACTTTCTACAGCTCTGAGAGGAAGATCATTTCTCTCCATGTCATATATCCGACTTACCCAGTGGACACGAAAAGCTCCTTGTTTCCTTTTTACCATTAATGAACTGTGCCAGAAATGTCAAGTGCAGGTTTGTTCAACTCCAACAATATGAAACATAAAAGTACGGGTGGACTAAGATGGGCAATGAAGGCTGTCTACAAGCCTGGCTTTGTAATTGGTGCTGAAATAGCTTGTAAAAGTGTTTCTACAATCAAAAAGCTCCATGAGGAAGCATGAAGACCTACCTGATACCTTTTCTACTGCAGTTGCATAAGCTTGCCTACCTGCTTTCCCAACCAAAACCCTGACCAAAGGCAACAGGGAGCAAATAATTTCTACAGTGTACAAATCAGATTTTCCTGCAGTCTGTATGCAAGGCTTTCAGTCCAGAAGCGCCCACCTGGCCCTTTGCTCTGGGTTTATTGCACTCACCTCAACCTCTCTCTGTGACAGCTCTGAGATAGAACGACATAGAACGAAGACCAAAGGATGAGAAAAAACAGAAAAAAGTGTGCAAAGCTCATCACTTTCAAACGTACCTTAGACCGAATATTTCTGACTGATAAGTCTGGTCGAAGAACTTCAGATGCACCCCATTCTAACTTCTGAGAGGGATTCTTTCTTATAGTTTTCTGGCATGCATCTCTCATCACATCACAATTGAAATTGAAAAGAGGAATCAAATTAAAAATATATATGTTCCTAGATGGACTAATTCCTTTTGTTAACCATAAAAACTAATTTTAAAAAATTGCCTTTTTTTTCCCCCCCCTCCTTGATGAGCTTCCCATTAAGTTAGTAAACCAAACCAGTTCACAAAGAAGTCAAACAAGTGCCAGAACTACCACTAGTGAAACCATATACTTATGTGGTCAAAACAGACAGAAGAGCAACTCTGTCTTCCAGCACCCACAAGCTGCTAAACAGAGCAACAACAGAGCTTTGTCCAACAGCACCCTCTGAGCATCACTTCCAGCTTAAGTTGTGCTACCTGGACAGGTAGGTTTATTGTAAAAACATGAAAAAACTTTCAACAAATCAGCAGGGCCCATCCAACCTCTTTTTCTCACCCTTATTGTTGTCATATGTAATATTATTTCACAGTTTTGACATGACAGTGGGGAACAACAGAAAAAGATGTCTTTTTTCCTTTCCTGCTACTCCCCTTTAACACAAAGCAAGTTATTAGAAATAAAATCAGTTAATATCTAAACTGAAAAAAAAATATATAGCAAGAACCAAAGGTAAAATGGAGAAACAAGAAACATTCAACGGGAAAACTTTCCCTTAATCCCTAAGCACAAATTAATATGTATTTCTGGTAAAGAATGGGGGGGGGGGGGGGAAAAGGAAAAAGATCCCCATTTTAAGTATCAGAAAAACTTTTTGAAGAATTTTGAACCCTATAGCCGGACCCGATGGAGGGAAAAAGGAACACG
>JAAGNO010029743.1:0-12093 GCA_033439905.1 Ceryle rudis
CCCCCCGCCCGCCCCAGCTCCCCTCCCCTGGAGTGGGGCAGCGGTAGCGGCGAGCCCCGAGCTTGGCTATGGAGGCGGTGCGATCTCCACCGCCCGGCGGCTCACCCTCCGCCTCTTCGTCCTCCGCTGCCGCCGCTACCTCTGCCGTCTCCTCCGGGGCGTCGGGCGGCGCCGAGCCTGAGCCCGAGAGAGGGCCGCCGCCGCCTCCTCCGCTGGGCCGCCGGCACAGCAACAAGGGATTCACCGGCCTCAAGCTCTTCGGGCGCAGGTGAGCACCGGGTGGGGCGGCCGGCCAGCCGGCAACGGGACGGCGGGCTCCGGGCGGCGCCTCCCCCGGCACCTGGCCGCGAGTGAAGGGGGTGGAGGAGGCCAGTCCCCCGGGGCGCGGGCTAGTCCACGGACGGCTGGAGCATCCCGAACGGTGGTTGCGCAGCCGTTGGCTCGCCTCCGCGGACGGAGGCGCCTCTCGCTGCCGGGCAACTGCCCGCAGCTAGCCGCGTCCCTAGCTCGCCGCACCAGGCCCCGCGGAGGGGACTGGCTCAGGTGATGAAGTAGCAACCGGCTTGAGAACAACCGCGAGGGATGCAGGACGTGGTGTGGAGGTGGAGGGGGGTGATTTTGCGTTTTCCTCCTTTTAAGCACTTGATGCGAGCAATGGGAAGTTGGGAAGCATCGCTTTCGCTGCACCCTTCTCCCCGGAGACGCTCATCTCCACCCGATTAGATCCACCTGCCTCCATCCCCACACACCCATCCATGCTTTGGCTGAAAGACCAGCAGTCCTGCAACAATGGGGTGATGGCTGTGCTGGTACTGCGCTGCCTGCTGGCATCCCAGTTTCACTTGCTTCCTCCCCAAAGTCAGCTGGGCGCCTTGTGCCTCCTGCACCCTTACTGTTGACTTTGTGGGACTTGGAGAATTCTTGGCCTGCGTAAGCAAGGGGATGCTCCTGCCATCCGGAGGTGTGTAAAAACATTGTATAACTGAGGTCTGAATGGACCTTTGAAGGTTGGTCCACCCTCCTTCCTCAAAGCAGGTCTGAATTTCATCAGGCTGCTGATCTTGAGTCTTGAGTGTCATCAGGCTGGAGACAGAATGGCCTCAATGGACACCCTCTCCTGTGCTTCAGCTCCTTGGGAATTTCTGCCCCCCTCCAATACCTATTCACAGTTTTCCTTGTTGCGGCCTGTGCCCATTGTTTTGTGTTGTCACTGTGCATCTCTGGGCAGCATTTGGTTCAGTCTTCTCTGTACCTTCTCATCAAGTAGCTGAAGATAGTAATAATATGCCTCCTCAACCTTCTCTTCTGGAGGCCAAACCAGCCCTGTTACCTCAGCCTCTCTTTGTATCTGATAGCTCCTGCCCCCAACCATCTTGATGGCTCTGTGATGAACTTGCTACAGCTCATCAGCATTTTTGGTGTGCAGGGGGGCCAAAGCAGGATGCAGTGCTCCTGGGTGGTGTCACAGGGGCTGGAAGGAGGAGAAGGCTGTGGAGGTTGAAATTTGGGGCTAAGTTGGAGCTGGGAGTGGAGGACTTGCAAGGTCAATCCACCATGGAGTGGTGCTCTTCTCTGCTTTGGTTCAGAGCAGGTGACTGTGGCTGCCTGGAGCTCCTGGCACTCTCTGGCCTGTCCCCAGTTCTGTACAGCATCTCTCTAGCTCCCGGGGGGGTCAAGCTGCCATTATTACCATGTATATCAGGGCCTACACAACGAGGAAGTTCTCTATGTGTGAATGACCTTCTGCAGCAGGGACACATAAGGGAAAGGCAGAATGGGATGGGCAGGAGGTGCCAAGCTGGAGGGGGCCAGCACACCAGGTGGGACAGCTGGAAATGCCTGTCGGGTTGTTTGGTGCGTGGATGGTTCTTTCACTCTTCTTCCGCTGATGGAGGAACCCGTTTCCTTCCATCTTAGGGTGACAAATACAGCACCTGTAGCTGCAGGGGAGTGAGAAGACATTTCCAGGAGCCTCTGAGAAGGAAGGAGCTCCCACACATACCCATGGGAGGTGGGCTTGGCAAGAAGCTGTGCAGGATAATTGGCTGTACACTGATGAATTCATGCCCACCTGAGCACTGGGGCAGAGAAGAGAGTGAAGTTTCACCTCCTCCAAGGGAATTGCGGGGGAAAGCTTTACTGCGCTTTCTTTTGGCAAGAAGTACAGCCAGCCTCTACCCCCCAAAAGCTTTCCAGCAGCCATCAGTGAGGAAATTTGCACCCCCTTTGATTCTGTCTTTAGCCAGAGCATATGTGGCTGAGAAGCGGGTCTAGAGGAAACTTAGGTAACAGGCAGGAGCTTGCCTGCTAGCAGCGGTGAGTCTCTGGAGAGCCCCACCTTCAAGGAGAGAGGTCTTCTGAGGTGGGCACCCACTGCTGGGCTCTGCTCTCAGCCACAGCCAGAGGCACAGCCAGCTGAGGGCCAGGTCCACAAAACGGCAGGAGAGCCTGCCTTGTCCCCAGGGCAGCTGAGCTCCAAAGGGTTTGAACCTGAAGTGGGCTGAACCCCCCAAACTCTGGCCTCTGACAGTAAGTTAGTCCCCTGTGTTTTGCAAGCAGGCTTATTTCTGTACCTTGTAATTGCCTTACAGGAGGGTGGAGTAATTGGCTCCCAAGCTGACAGAGACAAGTGCACAATACATGCATCCGGGCCACGAATGGGTAATTCTTTTAATTGGTCTGATAAAGGGATTGTGGCTGATCAGATAATAGGTGGTTAGGATTAAATTTTCTTCCTAGGTGCCCCGTTTCTTGTGCTCTGAGTGAACAGCTCGGTTTACCCTTTCCAGGGGAGACTGGGGGAGGGAGTGCGAGTGCTGGAGACAAAGCCCCTTTCTTGCTCTGCCTCGTGCTGGAGAGGTGGGATGCTGAAATGGGTCTTCTCTGCATGCTTTAGGGTCTTTAACCTATTCTCCTTCAGAAGACAAGACATGTGTGATGGCTGCATCTGGTGTGACAGCATAAGCGGGGAGCGTAGCCACCACTGGGGCAACTGGTGGGCAGTTGCCCTGAAGAGACATGGGACTGAGTTTTCAGCTGTGGTTCTTTGGAGGCCTAGTGCTGGAACCTGAGGGCACCTGCCATTGCCCCCAGGAAGGTCTGTGGGTGGCATGGTGTGTGGGTAAACGGCACCCGAGAAACTGAGCCAAGCACCCACCTACGTCTTTCTGGGGTGTTGCTTGTCACTCTCCTTGCAGCTTGACACTCATACCCATATGAAAACTGGGGGAGATGTGATTCTGCGACAGCAGCCCAGCCTTCCCCATCTCCATTGTGCTGGGGGTACCACTGCATCCCCTTGAACCTGCTGGCCCTTGGCCACCCTGGGTCTGCTTTCCCCTAGTGCAGCTGCAGTAGAGGGGCTCTGTGGTGGAGTAAACCCCAGGTGCTATGGGGGAAGACCAGTCAACGGTGAGGTTCTTGAAGTTTGTGATCTGCATGTTGGCAGGCTGAGAGCAGCACTTACCTCAGGACAGGCTTTTTCACAGCACACCTTGCTGCCAGCTAGCTGTTGAGCAATCCTCCTCCTCCTCCACGCATGCAGGTTTGGCACTGAAACCCTCCAGCCTCCGCTCCCTATCCTGCTTACAGGTGATGAGTGTCGTTAGCTGGGTCCAGGCCAGTGACACTCATGGGAACCCCCAGCTGTCCCCTGTGGTGACATGTGGGCTTGTTTGCAGGGCAGGTGGGATGTGTAGGGGAGAGCTGTTCCCACTGCCATATCTTCTCTGTTCTCTCTGCTCCAGGCTTGACCTCCCATGGGGCAGCTCGGGGACTTTTGATCTTGGCAGGGGGAAAAAGAAAGCGCTGGGCAAATTGAGCAGCCATGCCTGTTGGCAGCCAATGCAGCCGCCCAGTGGAATGAGGCTGGGGCAGCTGCCAGCTCGTGCTGGGGCTGTTGTAATAAGGCAGGGAAGGATCAGAGCACAGGGGGCCCAGCTGCTCCCAGAGGCTGGGGTCCTCCCTGGTATGGTCCCTGCCTGCCACCTGCCTCATCTCTCCACCCCTGGGTAGCTGCCAGTGGCTCTGCTGCCCTCCTGAGATCAGTGCAGGGGCTGCCGCAGTGCTGTGTGCCTGTGCTGGAGAAGGTGGCAGGACCTCTAATCTGCTTAGAAGTTGGAGCATCCCTTCCAGGAAACTGTAATCTTCTCAAGGCGCTGAGAGGAGGAAGGATGACGTACCTCCTCGCTCCTTTGAACAAAAACAATGGGAAGAGAGAAGGGAAGTGGAGGCGTAGGGGAGCACTGGGAGCAGGCATGGGTTTTTTGCAAGGAGACAAGTGTTGAGAGGGGAGAGGCAGAGCCATGGGGGGTGCAAGGAAGGAGAATTTTGGGTCTGTTTCGTTGCTTATGTCCTCTTGGGGGCTAAGAAGATGCTTGTAAGGTGAGGCCAAACCTCTGCAGTGGAAGGGATGCTCTTATGGAAGGTAACCTGAGCTCTGGCAGGTGGTGGGGGATGTAGTGTAGAATTTCCTTCACTCATTGTGGTGCCATGCCCAGGGAGCAGATAGTCTCCCCAGAGACTTGGCAAAGCCTTTAAATACAATTTCCAGTTCCACACTCCATGGGAGCTCTGTTTGTTTTTTTTCCAGGTCACTCCATGAGCTGAAGCTCCTCAGTTAGCTCTCAGCCACACATACACTTGCTTGCTGGCTCTTGTACGTGAATGCTGAGTTTAAGATGCTGAGCTTAGGAGTAGAGCTAGGGCTACAGCGTGATGCTTAGGCTGCTTGACCCTTGGGCCCATAAACCATCATTTTGTAAGAGACAGGGACTGGTAGAAGGTGAGTGACTTCTGATGGAGACTTTTGGAGGTAGGGGTGGTGGTGCAAGATTGACTTGGGGACATGGACAAGGTGTGGAAATAGGAGAAACCTGTCCAGCTGGTTCTTGAGCTGGCACCAGGATTCGAAGGAGCAAGTGTCTCTGCCTTTGTGATCCTCAGTCCAGGTGCTTTCCCCAGGCCAGCTCTCCAGTGCCACAAAAGCAATGCCGTGTGTTTCTGTTGCAACTTGCAAGCCCAGCAGCAGTCTCTCTGGGAGCTTCTCCTCCCTGTCAGGATGTCAGGTGAAGGCAGTGAAGTTCTGCCAAGGCAAGTGATGAGGCTGCACTGGCCAGACCAGTGGCCAGGAGGGATAGAGTCCTCTATTCCCTGCCAGATAGACCCACTGCTGTTCTCCTTCCCGCAGTTCAGGGGTTGATGCCTAAGAGTGTGAAATTTATACTTAACCAACTTATCCTCATCACACCAAGGCCTAACTGAGAGGACCTTTTCCCAGTCCCTGCCATCCCAGACAGTAAGAGTTAATGGGCCTCCTGCCTCTGCCCTGCCTGCCTGGCAGGTTGTGCTGTCTGGGTTAGGCTGCCAGTTCCAGTTTCCACCTGTGGCTGTTGCTCCCATGCCTGGGAACAGCCTGCCTGAACTTTGACCACCTCATGGCTGTCAGCATTTCCAGGTGATTCAGGGCTAAGCACCCCGTCTTGGGGAAGCCCTACCCAGCTGTCAGGGATCAGTGGGAGCTTGCGACCTGTCTCTGGATGACTGGGGGATGCTGCCCAAGATGCAACTGTTGGTCCCATAGGTGCATGGCACTGGTGTGGGAAGCCACTCTCTGGAGGTAGATGGAGGTCTGTCTGGAGGTAGTCCCACCCTTTGGCTGCCACCCTCATCTCCACATGTCCTGCATCAGTGGGAGATGTCTTCAGTGCACCTTGACCTTACCACAGGATGCTGGCTCATAGCAGACTCTAGCCACACCACAGTGGGACTCCCAGCCAAAGGGATATGAAAACCCATCCAGCACTGGCAGGGAAGAACTCGGTGGTCCCCCTTCCCTGGCTCCCCTCACCCCATTTCCCTTCTCCTGCTCATCTTTCTGTGGGCCTGGAGCAGCCTCAGCTCCGAAACACGCTGTGGCTTTGCAGAAGGTCACGTGTGCCCACTGGCTGGCTGTCCCAGGAAGTCAGGGCAGCTAACGAAGAGGCTCGTTATGGAGGGTTTTCCCCTTGTTTTGGTGCAGCTCTGCTCCCACAGGAAGCGTGGGTGCTGAAACAGCCCGTCCCTCGCTTGCTGTTGGCAGCCCAGGTGTGGATCTGGAGCCAGAGAGCAAAGGGACTCCTTTCTGCCTTCTCCCCCCTCTGACTTGGGGGGTTCCACCTCCTCTCTGGCCAGCAGGTTAAGGATGGAGAGTCACAGGGCAGAAATACCTACAGCTCGAAGCCTCTTCCCAAGGTCCTGGTCTCTGGGCATGACCCGTAGCCAGCCCGGAGAGGGAGTGGGGGGCAGTGCGGACAGCCACGTGCCAGCCCCTCTGTGTGAAAGTTCCCTCTCAAGCAGATTATCTGTATCTCGTCCTGCCTTGCCTCCTTGGCCCTGGCTGGGAGCTGCTTGGATCCAGGGCTAAGCTTCTTACCGCCCAAGCCTGAGGTCACAACACAAGGGGACATGGCGTGGGGCACTCTGGCAGCAGGTGCCTGGCAGCTGCCTCCACTATGGCGGGGGGAGGAAGTAGGGGGGATGATTTCTTCAGGGATTTTGCACCCATCAGAAGCTGGCAGATGGCAGGATTAAGAGATGGCAGGGCTCCTATCCTGTGAGAGCTGCTGGGATGCATGGTGAAGGCACCTCGCTCCCCACCCTGTCTCCTGGCTGGGCTATGGGTTGGCCTGAGGCCAGCAGATGATCCAGCAGAGGCTGCCAAAGAGGAACCTCACCTGGGCTTGAACAACAGCATTACCTGCCCACAAGTTTTCTTGTTTGAATGGCAGAAGCAGCAGCTGTGGTTGGGGCAAGTGTTGGAGTGGTCCCCAAGAAAGGTGCTCCCACTCTGCACTGGATCACTGAGAGCTTTGCTCACTGGCCCCTGGCTGGTAGTGGGTCAGGGCTCCCAGGGCTCGGTGTCCGTGCACAGGGGCTGGAGTGTTGGGAGCAGGTTACTTGCCCTGCCCAAACAATGTTCCTCCGTGCAAGGCTTGGCAAGTGCCTTCATGATTTATTTGAAATTCAAATCCATGCCCAGACCCAGCAGTCAAGGTGAAGGCTGCCAGGAGCCAAACTAGCACAGGGGAGGAGGGAAAGATGCAGGGCTCCCTCTCTGTGCCAACTTGGCCCTGGTCCCCAAATCATGCACTCTGTGGAGGCACATGGCCTGAGCACCCTTAGGCTCTTGCAGATGACTGGGTCAGGATGGTGGTGAGTCTGGACTGGGTTGGGTTAGCATCCCAGAAGCTGGAGTGTGATGCTTGATGTTCATTGACTGGCTCCAAAGGGAGAAAGGGCCTTGCTGACCCCGGCTCCGTGGGCATGTTGCCTGTGTTAATCTTCATGGCTGACAGCAGGGGCAGTGGTGTAGGTGTCATTGGTGCCCCTGGGCTCTGCAAATGCTGAGGCTGTGGGAAGAGAGTGCAGGATGGAGGAATGGCACTAGAGCAGCAACATTGTTGGGGGAAGGATGGTGCTGTATGCTGGGTGGCCAGGAGTATTTATGGGGAGAACTTGCTGACCACTCTCTTTGTGTCCCTAGACTCCACCTGCCCCACAAAGGTGTCTTCCCTTGTCTCCAGGGCAGCCAGCCCGGCCGATGGGGATCCAGGAGGATAAAGCATCGGCCAGCGGTGTATAAGTACGTGGTATTTTTATTGGCTTGCACAGGCTGTGCAGTCCCAGCAGCTGCCGCGATGTTTCTGCTCAAGAGCTCTCCTCCCTTCCACCCACGTCTCACCTCAGGTCACCCTCTTGTGTTGCACTAACCAAGGCTGCCAAAAGCCAGGCTGCCTGCCTGATGCTCATGTCACTAACCTTCTAGAGGGCAGCTTGCTGCTGAACTTCTGTTGGCTAATGTGGCAGCCCTGTTTTGCTGGTGTTTGGGGTGAAGGTTCAGGTTGATGTCTTTCTCTTGCATGTCCTAGCTGTTGTGGGCATGAGAACCATAGCATCTAGACCCTGTACATGCTGAGTGCTTTGAAGACCTGAGATGACAATGGCTAAACCACCCTTACAGCAAATGGCTGAAGCAGCCTGAAGCTGCAGCTACCAGATGTGGTAAACCAGAGCCTGGAAGGCAGTCATGATTGCTGGGACATAGTTGCTGTGTGGGAGCCAATACCTAGGTTAGCTGTGGCACTGGGGACTCACGAGGTAGGGACAAGTCCCAGGCCCCATCCCCAGGCTCCCTTACACCACAGTCTTTGTGGAGGAGCACATCATTCTGGTCAGGATTTGGCTGCACTATTGTGAGTGCTACACAGAAATGCTGTGGTGGGAAGACCCCCACTGAGGACTGCTGTTTCCTGGCTTCTACTAAACCTTCTACTAAACAGGTATTAACCTGTCTGCATGGCATCCTGGGCCTTTCCAAGTTTCCTTCTCAGTCTCCAACTTGCCTGACCTTGTAGACACAAAAGCCCAGTGTCCCATTGCTGCTTCAGAGTCCTGTGGCTGGATGTCTTAGGGGTGAGAGGCAGTGTGGTCAGTTAGTGCTCTGCAGAGGGCAGGAAGGTGGGGTTTAGTGAAGCCTAAAGAGCTGTGGGTTGAACACCAGAGGGCACGGTCGCTCTTCAGAGCTCTTCAGTGTTCTGCTGTGCAGCTCCAGCCCTTTCCCTAGGGCTTGCTTCAGCTGGCTGTTGTGGCATGTCCCCTCTGCAGGGTCACTGGCCTTGTGCCAGTGCCTCACTTCTGGTTTTACTTTCCCCCCTTCTGCAAGGGAGAGTTTTACAAATCATCTGTGTGGGTTGGGTTTTTTTGTGGGTGTGCTGCTGCCATTGAAGTGTCCGGTGATTTTGCTGGCTTAAACTTCTCAGCTGCTGCCACAGGCTGGCTGATGCTCAGAGGCAAACTTCCAGCCAAGGCAGCTGTTATCCACCTTGCCACTGCACAGGCTTGCATGTCCTGGTAGCACTTGGAACCATACAAGAGCACCCACCCAACCTCTTTACCTGGAGCCTGGGTTGCTCCCTCAGCTCTGACGGTCTGCGGAGCATCTTCTGTCACCTTGTGGGAGCAGAGAAACTCAGGGAGAAGAGTGCTGCCAGTCTGCATTGAAGAGTTATCCCATGCCAGGAAGGGGGAGAGTGGTCCACTCCCTGCACCAACAGTGTCTCTTGCCCTGAGATCCCCAAAAGATGGCAGGAGAAAAGAGCCTGTTGGTGAGGCTGCAGAAGCTGTCAGATGGGGGGATGTTAGGATGAGAGTAGAAAAAGAAGCACATATGAGCAGATATGCTGATGGCATTTAGAACAAAAAGGGTGGATAAAAAAAAAAAAAATCTGCTTCTCCTCTTGCCCTCCCCTTTGTGGCAGAGGGACAACCTGGAATTTAGCAAAAGCAAGAAGTGGTGGATTTAACATTGCTAAAAGGAGTTACTTTAATTTAGACGGGAAGCGAGGGAGAAAAAGACTTGTTAACTCTCTGCCATGAGGTGAAAAAGTGAAACCAAAAGATTAGACTTAACTATGACCCTGTTACTGATATTAAACCAACAAATGCCTTTTGGGTGGCAAGTTGGCATGTGCTTTGCTTATTCATGGAGTCATGATGAAGGCTTGCAATGCAGAAATAGGAGGTGTCTTTCCTGTCTTAGCCTCAGACTTGATGGGGTTGGGGAGATCACTGGGCACTGGTTTTATGAGGGATGCTGAGCAGCTCCTCCCTTGCAGGCATCTGCATGGTCTGCCACTTGTGGTATGGTTTCAGGCCCATGGGACAGGGGTCTTCTCACTTGGGCTTACTCAGGGCTGCATGGGGCTGGAGAGCCTCTCAGCTCAGAGTGGTGGTTTCTGCTTGAACGCAGCAGACTGAAACCTGTGACAGCAGCACAG
This sequence comes from Ceryle rudis, assembly GCA_033439905.1. Taxonomy (NCBI): domain Eukaryota; kingdom Metazoa; phylum Chordata; class Aves; order Coraciiformes; family Cerylidae; genus Ceryle; species Ceryle rudis. The sequence continues at coordinate 9,816 of JAAGNO010029743.1, forward strand.
GGAGTCAAAGGTCCCCCTTGCCACCCATTTGTCTGTGGTTTTTTTTCAGGGTAAGGGCTTAGTAACTCATGGGTGGGAAGGAGGAGAATGGCAGCAGGAATGTTTACCTGACTGGCTTGAGAAGAGGGCTCTTGGGCTTCCCACTCCTGCTGCCTCCAGGACAAGGGACTTGGAGAACCAGTGACCTGGTATTTTCCTGGTCTGCTTGACTTGGAAGGGATTTTGGGGCCAGACCTGGCCATCCCCCTGAGCTGTTTCTGTTTGCAAGTCTGGGTTCTGCCAGCCAGGAGGGAGATGGGACTGTGGCAGGGGTGAGGAGCAGCAGGTGGTGTCTGGGGATCTCTCCTATGCATAGGGCATGGGGGAAGGGGTGGGCATATGGCAGTTGGAAAGAGGCTCCCTTGGCTGGAGATGGGACTGGGGAAGAACCGCGCATATCTCTTACCAGGCTTCTTTGCTCTGAATGGGCAGATAGTTATAGCATGTTTTTAATTTCCTCTGATAAAAGTGGGTATTAACAGTGATGGTCTGGAAACTGTTCCTAGGGGCCCTTCTCCTGTAGTCACAGCCAGCACCATGGCCACTCTGGGGCTGCAAGGATGCTGGGACCTGGTCAGCTGCTAGTGGCAGCCTGCCCTTTTTCCTGGCACTGGGAAGTCTGAAAGACATGTACCCTGTGTAGGAAAACGAGCAGTCTTCCATCCTTCAGCAGCTGCCAGATTTGAGGGGAGAGAGGGCTGAGCAGGAGTAAACATCTTCTCCTGCTTGTCCTGGGCATCTCCAGCTCCCATTCCCCTCTGGCATTGTGAGAGAAGGGCCAAACACAATCCCCACAGCAGCTCTGGCAATGGAGGGGTTTGCTCATGTGTCCTCAGGCACCCCCGGGTCCTGCTGCTTCACAAAGGCTGCTTGTTCCTGCCATGACAAAGATGGCAGCAGCAGTGGTAGCTCAAGTCTTCGGACCTGGCTCCGCTCTGGTTAATGGTTTCCTGTGAACCACTTTCAAGATACCCATCAGGGAAGGCAGCTGGCCGCCTTCACAGTGCTGGCAGCAACCTCCCTGACATTTTGTTATGATTGTTTTACTGTAGTCTTTCTCCAGGCCCCAAGGAGCCCTGGGCATGGTCCAAATGCACACACGCTCCTACACACAAGAGGAGCAGAGCTCCCAGTCTCATTTTGCCCATCACAGTTAGGCTTGGGGAAGGGGCAGCCAAGAGGAGGCAGGGCGTGAATGGACAAGGTCCCAGCTTCGGCCACCGGTGCTAGCTCAGTATGACCATGTGCGTGGCTATTGGCTCCTATCGATGGGTAAATGACTGAAATAACAGTAGCTGGTGACTCACACCTTGCAGCCGTTGTGGTGTGAGCTGGCCTGAAGTGTGGCCCTCCCCTCAAAGGCCACAAAAGTAAGCCAGTTTGTGTTTGGCCTGAAGAATGTGTCTGGAGGAGGAAGGGGGACACGGATAGCAGCAAAGTGTGTTGGGGAAGTCCCCAGCCAGGCTAAGAGAGGTCCTATAGGGGGTTTGTAGCAACAAGGGGAGGTAAAAAGCTCCTGAGACATCTGTGGAGCCCGCCCAGACGAGCCACGGTCAGTAATGAAGGAGCAAGGTACCACCTCCTGTGCTCGAACACAGGCTCTCCAGGGCAGGCGGCTCGACAGCTGAGCAAATAAAAGGTCCCAAGAGGGTGGGAGAGAATCGCCTACTCCTCGGGTTGCTCCTGTTTCCCTTTCGCCGCTCCCAGGGAAGCGGTGGCATCACCTTGCTGCAGTCGGGTGATCGGAGGGCAGCTGGGCGCCAGGGGGGAGCCCCTCTTTTTCTGGTCCTCCTCTGGTGCAGGAGCCTCTGGCCCGGGGCGGGGGGGGTTCGGGAAGGAAGTGCCGCTGGTTATTTTAACGAGCGCTGTCAGGGTTTGCAGCGCGGGGAGGAGGCGGAGGGAGAGGCTGAGCCGCTCGCTCTCCAAACTAGGACTGGGCCGGGGAGGGCTGGCCCGCCGCTGCAGCGCGGCCACCGCCACCCGCTCGGCACTTGCCCGGACCCCCGCGCCGCTCCGGATCAGGTCACGGGGGCTTCTCCCCATCTCTCCTCCTCCTCCTCTTCCTCCTCAACCCCCACGTTTTGCCGCTTTTGTTTATGCCGGGTGGGGGATGGGACGGGGCCGGGGGGAGCCAGCCCTTAGTTGGTGCGTATGGTCTGAGCTGGTACGGTGTCGCATCCCGCTGGGCAGGGGCAAGGGGGGAGCAGAGCGCGCGGGCGTTCCTGAGCCCCTCGACCTT
>JAAGNO010029744.1:0-25998 GCA_033439905.1 Ceryle rudis
TACACAGTGTAGTGTATAATACTGTAGTTTGTATTAATACAATAATATATTTTAGTATGAAAATTTGGAAAGTTGATAAGATTTAAAGTAGAGATGCAATCGGTTCTCTTGCATTGAGATTTGATTTAACAGTGTTATGTTAACATTTATACTTGCCTTGGACTGTAGAACAGAAGAATTAAAATGGGAATGTATTAATTTTACAATTGCAATCAATTCATTTTACCTTTACCCAGTTTTTAATATAAAGCTCTTAAATTTTGAAATTCACTGTGTGACTAATAGCATGATGCTCTGCAGTTTTATTAAGAGATTAGTCTAACCATAAAACTCTCATTTCCTTAGTAAGCCAAAATTAGAATAATCTTATAAACAGTGTTGGGAACAATGTTTAACATTTTTGTGCCAATTTGTTCCTGTATTCATGTATGTATGTTACAAATCTGAAACTTCATTTTTAAGTTCCTTGTTACATCATGGTCATTTTCTAGTTTTTTACCAGACTCCCCATCTCACAATAAAATGCGTCAACATGTCTGACTTACTGTCATTATTCTGGTAATTTATCAAATGGTCTAAAATCTTTTCTGTGAGGTGTTATTTGGACACGTTTCCTGCTTCAGCATCGATACGTGATTTCAGTTGTACCTAAGGAGCACGTAAGTGAACGCAAGGGTTGACTGTGTGCAGGCAGAGGAGTTGCTGCATTGGTTTCTTGATTTACCAACGTTAGATTTCAAAATGAACCGTGTGGTTTTGCTGTTTGCTTTTTTCTCTTGTGTCTATCTAATATACAGGTTAATGCTTTCTTCAAGAATTCTGCTTTTTAAAGGAAGTAAGTCTCTGTTTTCTTGAGTGAGCAACAAGCTGGTGGAAAGCTTGATGTATATATTGCTGTTGAACTTCCCCAAAATACAGCGCCAACATTATAGGTGTATGTAATTTCAGTAATGTAACTATGAAGGCTTGAAAGTTGTGTAACATGCATTTTTGCAATGTTTTCCAGTTTAAGCAAAGTTTAGAGGCTGTTCTTCAAGCAAAGTTCTGTTCTTTAGGATCCCTAAAAGGGGATTTCAGTTGTCAGTTTGGGGGTTTTTACGTGAACATCATGTAAGTTATTTTATATTCGCAGATCTAAGTTTGGAATAATTCTCAGTCTTTTTATCTCAACACTAACACGTACAAAGGATTTATCACATATATTAATTGGTTCACTTTGTCTGTATTTCGCTGTACACCAAATACTGCACTTTTAAGTGGAATAAGCTCCTGACTCAGTAGTATCATTGAGGTAAACACGAGAAAGGTATTTTGAAAAAAAATTACCATTTATATTGCATCAATAATGTTGCCTTGTAATTATTATCATAATAGAATCAATCAGATGGATAAGGATTTCTTGCAGATAAAACTGGCTCTGCTCTGTTCTAGGTAATGAAACAGACGTTTTAGAAACTATTTTTAAGATTTTTTGCATTTTTCACGTTCCAGGAACATCTTACTTGTCCATAGCAATAAACCCAGTGAGAGCTTCATTGAAATGGAAAAATTTTGCTGTCTTTAGTAATCGAACAAAGAATTTTAATAAATCCCAGGTTACTCATATAAGTGACAGCTGCATGTGAAAGGCCAATAACTTTGATTTAGAACCTTAAATAAAGTAAGAGGAAGTTATACTTGGATAGAGAGCAAAGTCCAAGCAATTTTGATTCAGAAAATGTCATCGGTTTGGAGGAGAAAATGTGTAGTCATTACTTAGCCTACGAGACCATTATTGTCATTTTTATTTTCAAAATGGATTGGTGTATTGAATTTTGCATCTTAAGCTCAGAAATGCCTCTGTTGTTTGTGAGCTCATAACATCATTTATTATCCATTTGAAAAACAAAAGAACACTGATGAATCTTCATTTAGCAGAGTAAACTCATCTGGAACATTGAGGTGCTTAGGAGACACGCAGACTTTAGTCCCAGCCCCACCACTGAGCAGACAGCTGGGCAGTGTAGAGAAGCCCAGGCAGCGGTGAAGGAGTCCGTCCACCAAGGTACCAGAAGCAGTCCAGCTGGGGCCACATGGACCTTCTCTCTAAGGTAATGGTAAAGCACTTTCAAGGAGAGTTAAGTTTCACACATGAAAAGAAGTGAAAGGAGAAGTGTAAAGCCTTTGCATTCTGTCCTTTAGAGATAAATAAAAGTTGGGAAAGAGCAGTAAAAATGGGTTGTAGTTTTAATAAAACTTCAGTGTCTTGTTACCTCTTCTTTGGTCAGAAGATGGAAAGTCTATCAGTTGCCCTATGTGCCCAGGCTGTTGTCTGTGTCTGCTCTTTCCTCACGCTCACCATGCGTGGCTCAGTGAGCTAAGCAGTCAGGGGGTGGTCACCAGTCCAGACTGATAGAAAGAAAAGTGTCCTTACAATGCAGGATGGGACAGAGCACTGACCTGACCCCAGTGTACTGGCTTTGGTTCTGCCACTGACCCACTTTATATCTCCAGAATATAATTAGTTGCCATGTTTCTGGTTGCAAATTGTGACAGTGGTCTGTCCTTTTTTATCAAGTAATTTGAGAATAAGAAAAATATTACAGAGTAACTATAGGAAGAATGTCACAGATGAAGTAAGTACTAAGTTTCATGCCCTGGGATGGGGAATACCCTTCTGAGATCCTGAGCAAACAGAAGCAGAAAGAGGTACTTAAGGCTACAGAGAGAATTAGAAAATACACTGAAGATAAGTAACTGCTTTATCCTCTTTTAGTAGTACTCAGGTGGCATCCCAGTGGTGCTTCTGGTGGCATTTCAAATTCTCCATAGCCGCATTACTGTCTACTTGCTGGTTTTCTGGATCAGCCTGTCCATATGTTAATTGATACCATAGCAATGCTCAGCAAGGCTGTATGTATGAGCTCGAAAGTTGTTTAAAAAATTGTATTGTATTACAAATAATCAGATAAATTAATGGATACTAAAGAAATCAAGAAGGGGTTTTTTTAGTCTGTCTAATCTCAGTGTGCTTCAATAGTTATCTTAAATTTTAGTAGACACAGAACGCACCGTGGCATATCGACCCAGAATGTGATACGGGTATCCCGACAGGCACTAATCTTCAGGCAGATTGGGCAAAAATTGCTTTAGCTGGCAACAAGTGTTGTGTTTGCACTCTCGAGTAAAGTTACTCTAATGCAGTTTTCGCCAGTAAACCCACAGTCAGTGTCTGTAGAAGCAGCGCTTTCTGATGTTTGTGCTGGTAAAGTGAGCCGGGGATGGTGGTGGCCACAAGCCTGAGTGGCAACTTGAAAGCAGAGCCATTTGCAAGAGAGAAAATACGACGCTACTGGAAGCACTGGTTTTGCCACAGGAAAATGCTGCACTGAGGCTTTTATCATCGAGGCGATGAACGATCAGGGATGTAAACACCCAAACCAACAGAGGAGTCTATAGCAGAGAAATCCTTTCTAGCGTACAAAAGACCATTAGAGGTGAAGGTAACAATGTGAGGATCAGAAAAGTTCATTTTGTTCATGGAGGCTTCAGGGAAGACAGAGGATGACTTTTGAGCAGAGAAGAGGAGAGAGGAAAGAGCTTAGTATGTGCTGTCCTGAGCACCTCTTGAAAGGGTGTTCTTTTTCATTTATTTACTATCGGTGTATAATTCTTTGCAATTCACATTCTGGTACTTAAATGCAGAAGTTTGGGGTTTTTTCTCTTTCCTCGGCAGAATAGCTTGGTTAGTAGTCACTAGAATAATCTCTAAATTTCATAATGGAAATTCAATATTAGAGTACCTTTTGAGTCTGTATTTTATAATTGTTTGTGGAGGGTTTTTTTTTTCCTTGGGTGGTTGTTCTAATGATATTTGTACAGTCTGATTTTCACCCCAAAAAAATTAATACAAAAGGGTTATGATGATCAGATTCACTCTTAAAAGTGATCAAATATTTTCAACTTTTCTTTTATCCTCTGCTTTTTCATGACCTCTGTTCACTGATCTGTCAGAGTCTTCTTAATGGTGTGTATTATGCCTATCATACACCTTGTGTGTATGTTGCCTCTAGGGGAAACAATATATTATGATATATTTCATTGCTTCACCAAAAAAAAAAGTTAAATCTGCTCTCCTTTTAAACTGTAATTACAAAATAAAGTGATCGTTTAATTGAAAATGAAATGTGCAGATGTCAGGAGGACTTTCATGGCAAAGTTTATCTTAGTAGCACGCTGAATGTGAAAGTCCTGTAGTATTAATCTACAGCTAGCTAAAGTTATCCAAAGCTGTACCTCTACACTAGCACATCCAAAAAAAAAAAATTTTACAAATTATGAGGACAGTGGGAAGCAATCTTTAAACTAAATATATTGAGAAATTCATTTTGGTCTTTCCATTAGTTTTCTGGTGACACTCACGTTCTCCGATTCTGCTTTTAGATTTTAAATTCAGATTCCTGAACTGGGACTGTCCTTGGGTTTTGCTCATCTTCATGTATTAATAATGAGATTTGCACTGCGTGTCAAGTCAGGAATTAAGGGGATAAATGAGTTAAACCCTAAAAAACCTTCAATACACCTACACAAACTTGGTGTCAATCCTCAAGAGTTTCTGTTCCCCTTTTACCTGGAAAGTCTGCTCATTTTTAGCATACCCTGGGCCCAGAGACAAATCACAAGCCTGACAGCATTGTATACTGGCCCTGTTTCCATCCCTTCCTACTGAGGAGCTCTCTCTTTAGGCCAAATCCTGCATGACTGTTGACTGTTGTCACTGGAACACTTGGATTCTGTGAAACTTTCTAAATTTTTAATGACAGGTAAGCAAAGCTACAGAGGGAGCATTTTGCTCCTTTCAATGTGCAAGAACAAAATCTGTTGGACCAAATTTTTCAAAGCTGAACTGATTTGTTCAAGAAATAACTTCCTTGGAAAATTCTGAAAATAACAAAGGCTTTCAACAGGTTTGTGAGGTCACATCATTATATACAAAAATGGTACTTGGTATACTTTTCATATCCCTCAATCAAATGAACCCAATAATGAGAAAATGCTTACATGGACAGCAGTCCTCAATTTGTTTTGCTCACATTGAACACAATATTGCTACTGGGCTCCAAACCAGGAGCTGAAAATATGTCTCACTTGTACATACTTCAATTTGAGCAGTAAGTGTTGGAGCAGGGAAGGAAGGTTTAACCTCTCTGACAGTTCAAGCCGGTTGTGCTGCCAGAAACCCCTTTCCACAAGCTGCTGCTGCTACCAGCCAGGAAGTGTTTGAAGTGGTCATGGTTACAGCCTGACCAGGTCAACTGATCTCAGCTGTGGTTGCAGAGATAAGGGGGCTTCAATCAAGACAAGCTGACTGAAGTTGACCTCCAGTCGGCTTTTTTTCCCCATTTAGACAGCTCCAAAGAATTCCTCTGGCAGGAGCCAGCAACCATTCTTGGAGGAGCTTCTAGCCTGCATCATCTGATGCAGAACAGCCACCCCTCAGTCTATAAATTCTTGAGAGTAGTCCCTCGTGTTCTCCAAGACATGGCATTGTCTTTAGAATCTTTTTTAAATCTTTTAATCGGGGTTCTTAGTAGGAGCATTCTGATCTCCAAGACAATCTGTTGTGTCAAGTGCTCTTAAAACGTCCTGAAGCTTAGTGAGAGGCACTCCATAAACCGAGGAATTCTGGCATTTTCACTGTGTCAGCTGGTGTCACAATCCCTGTATATTTTCCAGTCCTGATTATCAGTCCAGTTTTCCTGGTTTAGGGAAAAAAAAAGAACAACAACAACAACAAAAACACAAATTAATGAATGAATGATAATATAACTTGTACAAAGCTATTCACGCAGAGTTGGTAACAGAAATGAGGGGTGTTTACCATGACCAAGCTCTACGCCTTTTCCTTTAGCATGCAGTTTGTTCTGAAGGAATATGGCAAATGGAGCATTTCTGTACTTTTCAGCTCACCCTTTAGCAGCTACACCACTTGACAAGCTTATCTTATTCCACTGCAGTCAAAGAGGCCAGTTCTTCAGCTCAAGCAGCAAAGACTCGGGCTCTGTGTGCAATGAGAGCACCTTATTTAGGCCAGCAGATTGCCAAAAAAGGGCTGGTGAGACATTTTCTATATGGTTTGTTGCCACTAGCAATTTCCTTCCAGAACCGTTTCCAGAAACCCATAATCTTTGTGCCCCATTGCTCCCTCCATGGGCTGCTAGAAGCAAAGTGGCAAAAGTGTGCTGTCATTCTGGGGGTAGTGCAGGTTCCACCAGTGACTCTCATGGAAGCAAAAGAATAAAAGCTTTGCCGATTCCCTGCAGCTTCTGCAGCCCCAATACATTATCTTGTTTCTTGTAGGGTTTGGGGCTTTTTTGTGAAGGCCACCTGTCAAGGACACTTTGTCTGGGTTCTGATGGCTCCCCAATGGAACCTCCAGCTGTAACCCCTGGGGGAGAGGGGTGGAGGGGAAAAAACACCTCAGTGCAGCAAATTCTTTCATGTATGAATAATCCTTCTTTACAGAAATTGCTCAACTCACGGTTATTTATGTAAGTAAAACCATTGTAGGATCTGCTTATTCTCCTTTGCAGTTAAAATATTGAATTTTTTTTTTTTTTTTATGTTAAAGAAAACAAAAAATTAATTCCTGCTTTAGTGTAATTTATTATTTAACCTAGTTCCTATCATGGCCCTGCCATCTCTGTTTAAGAAGGGCAGATCTGCATTGCTTACTCTCTGATGATGGAAATGTATGTGGTTCAGTGAAATCTTCTGAATCTGTTCACCTTCCTGTAGCTAAAACTAATTGAAAATACTTGGAGAACCTGATGCCAAAAATTGTAAATATCTCATGACCGGAATCTTACTGCCTTTGCTTTTACCCTTCTGAAATGTTCTCCACTTGAATTTAAAGCTGTTTTGCCAAGGAGTGACAACTTGCACAGAGTTTGTTTGGCCAAGACACATACCCAAGTATCAATGGTGGGAAATAACTTAGGAAAGAGTTTCCCAGTGCAGTCTGCAGCAGTTAACAGCTCACATTTAAATCCCAGCTACTGGGTTTGCTCTGCCCTTTGTACTGCACCGACATTTGTTACCCTGAAGTGCAGTGTAACTAGTGTCATGTAAACAAACTTCTTTTTCCTTGAGTATGTGGTTGCATTGACTTCTAGATATTGCTAAAAACTTCATTTAGTTTATGATGCAAGCAGGTCATTTTGGTTTTGAGCTAAGAACCACCTCCTCTGCTGGTTGACTTAAAACAGTGCTTCCCCACTCCCCCGCTCCTACGTCTGTGCTTTGTATGCTGATGCTTTTGGTAAAAATAACGAGTAGGGGCTGGATTAGAGGCATGCTACTCTTCTAGGTTTGCTTTATCTATCACAGGGTTTCTGTACGTTCTGGCAGGTACAAGAATGAAGGTAAAGCGGTGATGTTTAAGATTGTACTGATGGCCAAACCCAAGTATATTACTAAGGCAAGCAAGACCCCAGTGAGAGTGGGCTGCTGGCAGCACAGCACGTTCTCTGCAATGGCACAGGGCTGCTTTAGTCCAGGCTGCTGAGTTATTGTCAGAGCTAGAAAATGTCCTTTGCCCTATTACGTCAACATCTCTTTTTCACTTTCAAGCTGTTAAAAGAGCAGAGGCCACAATTAGCTCTATTAGTCATTTAGCATATTCAAAATTAGAGTGGGTTGGTTTTTCCCTTGCTTACAAATGAGCCACTGGCAGCAGCATGTCAGCATGCTGAGACTACAGGCTAGACGTAATAGAGGACTTGAGGGCCTGACCATGGAATAAAGTCCAGGTATCGCTGTTGGGAGGTTACACAGTGCAAATGGAAAATTGGGTGCACCAAGATGTGATGCAAATCAGCTGGCACTGCCTTGGCTCAGGGATATACTTGGGTCCTTCTGTCCAGACACGCTCCAAAACATGGATTTCTCCCTGAGAATCTGTATGTTTCCAGGACATACACTGCTCAGGGCTCACTGCACTCCTTCAAACCCCACTCCTGCCCTTGTCCAAAAGATAAAATTACTCATGACAGAAGAAAGAACTCAACATCCTGTTTATCCCACCCGTCATCACTTCCTCAGTGGATGAGACCTGTAACTCTCAGTGGATACAGGCTATTTCAGGGAAGGGCTGGGGCACTTCCCTTTTACTGAGGAAGTTTTCCTCTTCAGAAAGTATTTCAGGACGAAGAGATGAGAAAAGGCAACAAGAACCATATCAACAAGCTTAGACACCAGGGAGAACTTGTCTCTGATACCACAGGAAGACCAGTCCCTGGTGGAGAAGAAGCCTCTGTGTCCCATGGACCAGTCCATGAATCCTCAGTCTCCATGATGGATTAGGAGATAACAAGCACCAGCCTGAGCACAGCAGAGTGTCCCTGGTGAGTGCTCTCACAAGTTGCTGTGTAAGGGACAGGTACCTCCTCCACCCAAGCTTTAGAAGAAAACACTGTCTGCATCTGTGTTTAACAAGGGGCAGAAATCCTCAGTATACATGAGGTGAGCTCTGGGCACAGCTAGCTGGGTCAGGCTCCTCTGGAGATTTTGGGACCTTCTGAATAGTAGGTGTTCTTCACTTCATTGCCTTACATAGGAAAGACACACTGACCTGCTGGCACTGGGGTGGCCCTGGACACCTGGGCAGCAGGGACCTCTGGGTGCTTTCTGGAGGGGCCAAGGGCTATTGCAGGCACTTAAATTAGATCTAGTTTTTGCCATCTACATCATGTCAGCAAACACACAAACCAGCTGTTTCTACCAGCTGTGACAGTGGAAAAGAAATGCAACAAACTTGGTTGCCTTGCTGGTTTTCACACAGTGTCCATCCTAAATCTCTTCAGCAAAGAAGATGGCCCTGTGGTGTTTTCAGACCTGACCTCACATAAATGTTTTTATAACTATCTGGCTGACTGTCAGCAAAGCTTCCCAAAAAATTCCCAGAGATTCCCCCCTGCCCCTGGTCAAGTGGTGCACTGCCCTACCGAATAAGGAAACCAAACCATATTTTTTGTAGGAGTCTGAAGGGGTCTTCCTGCCTTACCTTGCCCCTTTCTGGCAAAGCCAGGTGGCAGAGCTGCCCACAGGGGACAGCCTGCTGCCAGCACCTAACCACAGTGCAGAAATAAGTAGGGTGGGAGACAGAAATCCCAGATCACAAACATCAGAGTCAAGAATAAAAACAACTGAAATGTCTCTACAGCAGGAAAAATCCCCATCTCTGCTCCAGTATCCCTGTCTTCAGGGGAAAGGTAAGTACAAGTCCATATTCAGAGGCACGCTGTGGGATCCAGTTTCAGTAATGGCTAACTGGTGGTGTAGGAGCTTTAGGAGAATGAAGCTGTAGCTGCAGGGATGGGGTTGGAGCATCGCCTGCAGTACAGATGTCTCCTGGCGTTCAGGCGCCAGATGCTGTGTGCAATATGGTCTGTCTTGTACTTACTGCTCAAATCCCAAGCCTCACCTGAAGGGAAGACAGACCGTGGCTCTCCTGCACTTCTGCTGCAACGTGTTAAATCCCACCCGTGCGGAGAAATTCTGCCATGGCTGGAACACACCCAGGGCATTGGGCTTGAAGATGGCACAAAGGCAGAGAGGCTTCTCTGAGCCTGGTCAGCATTTACAGCCTGACAACCCTGCTTGCCTCTCCCCCAGCAGGATCTGCTTCAAGCTGCTTATCATTTTTTGCTAAGGCTCTATTTTCCATGTGGGGAATTGGCCCTCAGTTTTTCAATTGAAAAAAACAAAACAAAAAAATAAATAGGGGAGAGAAAACAAGCATCTTGCCCTTTGGGGAGGTGGGTGGGGAAGGTGTTGGTGGAGCATCCCCAGTACTATGTAAGAGGGAAATCAATATTTTCAATTCAAAGGGGAGGGTTGTCATGGCTCCTCCTTTTTCTGCTGGACAAGGTGGGCAGCAGGTTTGCTGAGGTTGGGTCTCTCCTGACTATTGGGGCAGTACCAAGTCAGAGACCATCCAGATAGAAAAAGAGCACAACAAACCCTGCTAAAAATGTGCAAGAAACAGAGACAGGGCAACCAACTGGGGAGATAGGTCTCTGCAAGCCTGGGGCTGGTGTTCCCAGGAGCGTGGGGATGGGTTGTCCAGTTTGATTTCCTCTGTGGCAGCTGCCCACACTGATCCCCCATGGACCTGCTCATGCTGGAAATGGGCTATCCATGTGTGGGATAGGAAGAGTATGTTCTGCCTTTTATTTGCCAAAATATAGAGTTTTGATTTCTGTTTATGAATGCAATTAGCTCAATATTTCTTTGTAAAAGGAGAAAGCTTACTTCAATTTCAAATGTTATAAGACAGAACATTACAATGACTCTAGTATGTACTTCACATGCTTATTGCTGCAGTCGGGCAAGCAGGGTTCATGTGCAAGCAGACTTCAGCCCTGAAAGGCTTTTGTTCTTCATAACCAACCTTCTTCAAAAGGCAATGAGCTAAAGGATAAACATAACAGCCAGATAAAACTGGAGGCAGGCATACTTCAGCATTATTTAGGCCTGTTGTGCAATACCTCACAGTGAAACCACCAGTCATAAAGCAGCAGAATGATTTACTTCTGTTCCACAGAATAAAATCTTCCTTGGAATCAGCCTGGTATTTCTCTTTGTTTCTTCTGGTGTTTCCCAGTGAGACACTGCTAGACAACTTGTTCTGGAGACAGGAAACTGCACCGGAACGTGACGGGGGATGCTCGCAGCCATCTCAGCAAAGGGGCATCAGGCGTCCAGCTGTTTCCTCAACTGTGTCACAAAGGAGTCTCAGTCCTTAGAGTCTTTCACTTTTTGGCGTTGGTAGTTGCGATTCCACACCATGAAGACCTTTGCTACAGGCTCACTAAAAGAGCTCCCACTAAAACCTCTGTATGTTGGCAGTCAGGTCTCAGGATTGTCCAATGTCTGCAGTGACACTGCCAGAGCCAGGCATCATCCCTCACCCTAATTGCTGGGTGTTGTTCCATTCACCCAGCAGTGTTTCCCGCGTTCTGTTTTCAAGAGGGAAACAAAACACGGCAAAAATGAGGCTATTTTAATGTAATAACTATGGAGACCCAAATGAGAATTAACTGTCCAAAATCTTGGGTAGCTGAAAATCTAGAAGTTGCCTGCCAGCAGCCTACATCTGTGCACCATGTGAGCAAGTGAGAAAGTGTCTTTGAGAAGGGTGTAATGTTGGTCCCATGTCAATAATGGATCCAGTCCAAGGTACTGAAGCATCTGCTCTGTTTTTCAGGATTTTCATTCTTATACTTGAAGGATATTCAAGTAGGTGAGCATCTACACCTCAAAGACTGCATCAGAAAGAGAAGTTAAGATGTGGCCACCACCAATACTCGCTCTGCCAGGAGGTGCTCTGGACTCACCTTCAGGTAGGATGTCAGCATTAGAATCAAATGATCAGCACATGTAGGTCTATAAAGCTCCCAAATCAGTTGTCAGAGAGCAGCTCTGCAACAGTTATTGCTGGGTGCTTAAGTGCCAGTGCAGGTGAATTAAATTATTATTGTGTGACTCCCATACACAATTAATTCATTACCTGTGGCCAAATTACCAGCAGAGTAGTGCAAAGCTCTTTCATGTCTCAGGGGATATTAACCAAAAACGAAGTGCTTTGTCAGTGGAGCCCTAGCAGAGGTCTATAGGTAATCCTACATATGGGTTAAATGCACGTTGAGAAGTGGGGTTCAGAAAGCAACAGTTTAATCCATGTCCTATACACTCACCCCAAATGAGAGCAGAAAAATATGGACTGATACAGTATGTGACATGGAAGAGAATGAATCTCAGCCACACTTTTCCTCACTTTCCTACAGCCTCTCACTAACCCAACAAGGGGAGTTTTCTTCTCCTAATTTTACAACATCCACGGGAGGGATGAGAAGCTATTTTGTGCTGAGTTGTCACCCCAGCAGCACCAATGAAAGGCAATTACGATGCTGGTGATGCTCTCTCCTTCCCTGAAGAGTTAACAAATTCTGTCCTCCTATTGTTGCCACGCTGAGCTTGCCCCGGGACCTGCGGTGGGGCAAGATCCCCCTCGCTCTGCAAAGGGTTTGCTTCCTGGTAGCAGAGCAATCCATTAGCTCTTGTAGCTGTTGTTCTTGAACTGAAAGCTCTGTGCTCTGAAGCCCAGCAGGAAGAGATAATTAGCACTAAATTGTGTATTCTGGGCAAAATCCATCCACTTCTGCCAAGATTACACAAGGCCTCAAATGCAGTGGCAATCTGTGTGGGGTGGATGCTTTTTTGCATAAATGTGGAAGGAAGTGTGCATGATTGCACTCTTGGTCAGCGTGGCCCAGAAACGGGCTCTGGTGTCGATGCAGGTCTGTGCCAGCTCCACGTCCTGGGTAAGCAATGGGGTTGGGGAGCGAGGGCTCCAGCGAGGGAAGGGGAGGCAGTGCCTGCAAGGATATGCAGATGCAATAACGTGAGGAGGAAATATCTCCTATCCCAGCCATTCCCCTCATCCTGCTGCCTTCCTTAGTTTTCACATGTGCACCACACTGCCAGCCCTGCTGGGCACTGCATTGCACTTGGTCCTCGGACAAGATGTGCTTGTGGATGCCCCAGGCTTCACTTGGGAGCCTCTGCTACAGTATGGACAGAAACCCCATCTCCTTCCCACTGCAACATGGTGTAATTCTTTATCCATGCACTGGGTGACCCTGTTATATGTGATTTAACAAATGCACTGCTGTCCCCATGCATATTCTTCTCTTTGGACAGAGGGCACAATTCAGCTGCTTGAGCACAGGCTGGTTGCCAGTTTCCCCTAGGAAGTGCCACCTGAGTCCAACTGCTGGTCCAGAAACATTCAGGTCTTCTGTAGGTCCTGTGTGATATCTGCCAGCTCTGGCAGGTGCACCACTGGAGATGTCCATGTTGGAAATGACTCAAGCCTTGTGTGTCCAGACCGTGTGTCTCAGAGCAAGTAGTCACTAGGCATGCTGATGCAGAGTAGTGGGAACCATCATGTCCCAGAGCTTGTCTCAGCTTAATTACAGCATTGTAGTGCTAAGCTATACAATGTCCCAGACAACTGCATATGTTCAAAAGTGATTGGTCAGGATGAATGCCAGCCATGAAAATGGATTCTCAGGGGAATCTTGAGGGACTTAGATCTGAGAAAGGTCTGGTTCCTCTAAGGACATATTAAAAGTCTGAAAAAGTTCTAACAGGTGGTCTGAAGTTGCACTTCAAAAGCAGTCTTGCTCTACCAAGCCCAGCAAACAAAAGCAGAGAGAGGAAGAGATCACACTTCACATCACCACTTTATAATGGGCAGAAAGAAGTCAGGTTTCTGCCTGATGGTTAAGTATTCTTAGGTTTCCCTCATCTTCCCATTTCCAGGCAAGACACCCACTCAAACAGACTTTTGTCTTGGGCTACATCTTCTGAACCTTTTGTCTTTCATATGAGCTCCTTTGGACCCTGTCCAACCTCCATTTTCCTTAAAGCGTGGTGCCAAGAATGGGACATCAAACTCCAGCTGAGACTGCACTGGTGCCAAGTAGAGCACAATAATTTGTTCCATGTCTTACATAAAATACACTTGCAGGTGTATCCCAGGATGACATTTGCCTTTCCTTGTGTTGAGGGCAGACAATACAATGGACTCCCACAGTTTCTGGATCTCTAAGGGCTGTAGATCCTTCTCTGCATATCACTGCCTGGCAGGTAGGTCACTGTTCACGAGGGGCTCGGGTTGGGCTTATTTGTTGGGGACTTTGCCATTTGATGTTTTTCCCTCTTTTTACATCCATCTATTTGATCTCTGGCCATTCCTTGGGGCTTTTCAGGATCAATTTGAATTCAAACCTTGTCTTCCTATGGACAATGTTATACATGACTCATGGACAATATGATCATTTATCTTAGTTTGGGCACTAGAAGAGTAGCCATTCTGCACTGACTGTATGGACTTGTGCTTAAGAGGCAGAGAGAATTAGTTTGCCCAAAAGACCATAACACTTCAGATAAATTACTGTTGGCTTCTCTTTCTTATTAGATGTCAGAAAGATTTGGATGTTTAGCAGACAATTCTAAGATATAAAAACCAAATGTACAGGTTGTTGGCTGCCTCCTGTGCCACATCTCCTGGTCCCTGGCTACAACCACTTGTTCCAGAACTGGTTTTTATTTCAGTCTTGCTAAGGAGCAGATGTGACGTGGCCTCAAAGCTTGGTTACTGGGTTTGCCATTCAGGTTACTGGGGCAGTATGGTAGGTGGTGAGCAGCAGCCAAGGCATCCAATGGGGTCTAGTCTAGTGCCCAGGACTGAGCAATCTGCTTCTCATTTTGCACATAGAAAACTATGAAGGGTTAGACCACGCTCGGGCATGCAATCTCATACAGGTTAGCACATCCTTCTCAAGGGAATGTCGTGCAGGGACACTGAATGTTTGGTGTGACTCGAGGCTCCGATCGCCTGTCACCCCCACCATTTTGATACTCCATCATGCCATTAAGTAAGCTGCAAAGAACTTTCTGGCATCCAGCTGTCACATATATCATGATTAGATCAGAGTGATGCTGTGAGGTTTCATGTTTTCTTAGCTGATGCATGATGTTAAATGCCAGCTTTGGCTTCTATAATAGCTTTTGGCTGCTGCCTTTGCCTAGTTTGTGCCAGATTTGTGACAAATCTTGTTGGGACCTTACTTAATCCTCCCAATATGACAATGAAATGTTGATTTTTTTAAAAAGCAAACAACCCACAGTCTGTTTTCCAACTAGTTTTGCACCTTTTTTGATATTAAATGTAGTCCTTTTTCCTGCTAGTTTCCATGTGAGAGTGTGCTGAGGAAAAGGAATTAAAGAGGATGCACAAACACAGATCTTCAGTGGCTGGTTGCTGCTTCAATCCCAGCAGGGCTGTGTGTATAACTTCCCTGCAAAGTTAGACATTGAGTTTATTATGGAACCAGGGTTTTTTTTTCTATTAAAAGCATTAAAAAAAATGAGGTTATAGGAGAGCTTGCTTTGGAAAAGCAATAAGAAAGAAGCAAAGAAGCTTGATGGCAGATGTATCAGGTGCTGTAAGCCTGAGGAGGAGTGTTAGTTCAAAGAACCTGAGTGGTACAAAATAGATGGTCTTTCAGCAATGTAAGAGCCAACACAGCTCTTTAGAGCTATTACTGTGGCAACATTGTCATGGACTTCAAAGGTGCTGACTGGACTTGCAAAAGGTTATTGGGGTTTTCTGCAGAGCATCAGCTATGGGACTACTGCTAAGTTCAGAAGGACCAGAATCCTCATATCCCTTTGAAAGTGTAACCCCAAGCACACCTCTCATTACTACTGAATAGAGCTCTTTCCAGTTGCTGGTTGCTTATGGTGCTGGATGGCTCCAGAGGCCTGAGAAGTAGAAATGTTCTGAAGTTTTATGAGGTGGCTTTTTTTGTTTATTCCTGTATCTATTTACAATTTCCCTTCTTTCTCTATTTCCTAAGAAAATTCCTGTGGGATTCACAGCACCCACACATTGGATTTGCACCAGCTGCCCTCATATGGGCTGTGTGCATGTTCTGCAACATAAGAAATGATTCTGCAGCAGAAAAAGGATGGGAAAAGTGGGGGCTTAACTGGGTCCTTCAGGGCTTCTAGCAACACCTGGGTTCTTCTGACAATAATCCACAAATGAAGCAGGATTTCTACAGTCACAGCAGGGTTGCTACAGAGGTGCTATTGATGCGATGAGTAAATAAGACCTTCCTCAGGTAATAAGGTTTGTCATAATTCATATGATAAATCCTCACAAATTGATGTGTGAATAAGGAAGGGGGCAGGTCACTTTAACACCCCTTCTGTGTCCTGATTTCTCAGTGAGAAACAAAGTTATTGGTGTTTGCCTGGATCCCTGGGACATGTCATTGTATTAGGTGAGCTCTACCCATGAGGACCAGCACAGGTAGGGCAAATGATTACGTTGCTGTTGACAGGGGTAGCTTTTTGTGTAGTCAGCATGTCAATAAATATTCCTTCAAAACGCAGAGAGGTCTGCAGAGATCCACCATCTTCACCACTGTGGTGCTAAGAGAAGGAAAATTGTCAGCTTGAATGCAGCAGCATTCCCCCAGTCCTTGGCTGCCCAGCCCTCAGCCGCCAGCTCCTCAGGCCAGCACAGAAACCAGTGATGGTGTTTACAGCCCAACTGCATGGTACTGATCTCAGGTTATTTAATTCAGACTTAGTGTTAGGGCTCTTGCGCAACAGCCCTCTGGTGCCGGAATGTAAAGGCTGTTCACCGAACCCCAGGCAATAGGTTTGCTGCCAGACTGTGAGCTGCCAGGGCTGCCTGATGCTACACACCACAGCGGGTCCCTCATGACTCTCTTAGTGGGATTTCAGACCACACTGTCCATCCTGCATGGGGAGAGCTTACAGGGATTCAGCATTGTACCCCTTTAAGAGCCTAGGTAGTTATGTACTAGATGACCATAATTTGGTTTGTGGTTTTTTTCTAGAATATCATCTTCTTTTCCTTTTTATTGCTCTGAGGCTGTGCAGCAGAGGTGTCCAGGTGTCTCTTTTTCCTTCCCGCACCTCAGCTCCCAGGCACAGCTCTGCTCCAGGGGTCTGGCCGAGAAACACCCTTGACCAGCTCTCTCAACCCCTTCCCCCGCATCGGCTCCTACCAACCCTGCTGGGGTTTGGAGCTCTTGGAAGGAGCGATGCTTTGTTTAACCCCCCTCACCTTTTCTGCCTGGAAATTAAAAAAAGAAGGAAAAATGTTAATGTTTTGAGTAAACACGTGAAACTGTTTTGAACCCCCAGAGCTAAGCTGTGGCTCACAATTAATTATATTCCTCTACAAAGAAATGCAAGAGGTCAAAGGACATAGAGAAGTCATACATTACAGGGAAGCTGACAGGAGAACAGTAAGTTTGGGCTTAAGTGAAAAATTTTTTGCTTTGCTGGCTCTTGGCATGGAGCCAGTAACAACAGAGCAGGAGCTGGCTTGAAATGACCATGGAGAGCAGGTGTGCTGCAGACGTTGCTGGAACTACTGAAAATAATACTCCAAGCCACTTCTGTTCAGTGTCTTTAAATAATAATAATATTAAGACAGTGTCATGGTAAAGGTTTGCCCTTTGTAGGATTCAAAAGCATGGAAATGCTGCTTTATTATCAATCGCTTTGCATCCCTGGGAAGAGTCAGATGGGACCCCACTCCAAATGGAAAGAAAGTCTCTTCTGTTTAACTGTATGTTTTGTTTTGTACAATGTGCAGTTTGTTAAGAGTCAGGAGTCCAAAGCCATCTAATTTAAGAGATTTGCCTCCCTCCAGAGACCAAGCAGGCGTCATAGAATCATAGAATGGTAGGGGTTGGAAGGGACCTCTGGAGATCATTGAGTCCAACCCCCCTGCCAGTGCAGGATCACCCAGTGCAGGCCACACAGGAACAGATCCAGGCAGGTCTTGAAAGTCTCCAGAGCAGGCGACTCCACAACCTCCCTGGGCAGCCTGTTCCAGGCTCTGTCACTCTCACGGTGAAGAGAGCTACCATCTGCTACCTATGAGCCTTCCTGACAGCGGCTCATTTTGTTCTCCGTTTTACACAGTTCCACCGTAGTGAGTCCAGAAGCAGCAAGGTATTTCTAACATCAGGAGTCATGACCAGAATCTCCAAGGGGCCAGGTAGTGCTGTTACAATCCGAGATCCATGCTGCCTGCTCCACAAATCCAAGAAAAATAATTCTGTTGCACTCAAAAACCTTTCGCACTCCACTCAGTCAATGGAGACCTTTCATTAAGTAAAAGCCCTGTGACCAGATCCTCAGGGGATGTACCTGAAGTCCTTTTGAAGCCAAGTTGCTCGTGAGGGCTTAGGACCTCTCAGGATTTGGCTGTACAGGCTTAACAGTCCACCCACTGACAAGCTCTTATTTTGCCCTAGTCTCTATTCTTTTAGACCCTGTATTTGCTGCAACATGTGTTTCTCCTCTGGAGTCAAGGCATACAAAATCTCTGTGATTCCTGGTAGAGCTTCAGCTGACTCCTCACCACCATGATGGTGAAAGATGAATTAAAAATGCTTTTTCCATGCTGCAGGCATTACAGAGCACACCCAGCTCAGCTACGGCTCTCACTGTGCAGGGAAAAGGAATGAGATGAAGACAGACAGCACCTGAAACCACAGGGACAAGGGAAAGCCTTCCACTAAGATAAGGCTTTAGTTATTTTTTTTTCAGTAGTCAAACCAAAAATCGTAGAGTCCACGTACTGGTAACAATAAGATTTGTACATGTAGTAACACTAGGGACTGTAAAACCAGCCAAGAGGCAATCTTTCTTCTTAAGCATATAACTTCACTGCCAGGTAGAGGCAGGAAAAATGCACCTTGTTTCATGCTTAGGTGTTCCTCTGAAACTTCCAGCACCAAATACCACTGGAGAAAAGCTCCTAGACTGGGTGGTTCTTCACGAATGTGTGGCAAACATTTCTGAAGGAGCAAATATAACCACGCATATAACCATGGCTCTATAGCAGTGAGGGACTGAAGAGATGAGCTACTATCTTGACATCAGGACGGTTAGTGCTTGGGGCATTGATAAATTTTCTTGACACAATTGCAATTTCTTTCCTAAGACTAGATTATTAAATGAGCATGGTGCTAATTGCATGACTGCATTGTATGAGTCATCACAAGCTCTTCTGTATCTTTTTTTTTTAAATGCTCTTTGGGATGACATTACAAATATGCAGTGGAAAACACCCTAAGTAATTTAGTTTCATTTCACCTCTGTTTTCTTTTGACTGGAGAGAGAAACATGATGGTGCTTCTGACTTACAAAGACCCATAATTTTTGCTAAGGAATGAGCTGGAATGATCTGCTTATGCAGGGATAAGGGAGAGGGCATGGCAGAAGAGATGTGATCAGTGTCAGAAATAAGAAGGTAAGAGTGCATCTTACATGGGATGAATAATAAGCCCGGAGAGCCATATTGAGGGGAATATTACATCAAACCTGGCCAAGTCCAAGTGTGTGTCACCACCAAAGGCAGGGTAGGATGCAGGTGGGATGCATAGTTCTTCAGTTTCATAGGCAATAGATTAATCTGTTACAACATCACTGAAATCTGCTAAGATCAGAGCATTGATGGAACTTAAAAAGCACTGGCTTCCCCATTCCTTAATTCTTCTAATCTAAATACACCTCTGAGCATAAGATGCAAGAGGGAGGGGAAAAAATATATGGGAGAGGTCCTTTGAGAGGTAGGCAGAAAAGCACAAGCTGAAGAGAGCTGAAAAGGTTTCTAAAAAAGGCAACAAAAATTTCTGAGAAAACAAAAGTCAGTGCAGTTCAAGAGGGGACTGAACTGCTACCTCTCAGAATGGACTGAAATAGCAAATAACAGGGCACGTTAACACACAGAATGTGTGAGGGAAGGTGGGGAAAAAGGAAAGGAAAGCCTGGCAAAGAGAAGGCCAGGTGGGGACCAAGGGTAAGCTCCTTCCCCCTGTTTTCCTGGCAGTATCCTGCCACCTTGACGGGTGGCTGCTCTGAGTCAAAGAGCGACGGTGGGAGGCAAATGTGTGCGTATCAGGTATGGGGGTGATGCCAGGCAGGTGCAGAGGAGAGTCAGGGCACAGCACGACTGTGACTGAGGGGCGGAGAAGCGAATGATGGTGTTGCTGTCAAACCATACGGTGGTCCACAGAGGCTGTCAGTGGGAAAACGGCAGGAGGATGGGGGGATGGGGAGGAAGAATACGAGAAACTACAGGCAAAGGGCACAGCTGAAGAGGATGGGAGGGAGAAGCAGTCAGGAGAGAAAGCCATTTCTGCTAGGTGAGCAGCCAGGGCAATTGTCCATGGGTTAACACAATACTGGGGTCCTTGCAGGTCAAGCTAATAGAGGAGGGATGCCCAAACCTCCACTTTCTCTTGCATTGTCTTGAGTCTAATATTGTCTCCAGGAAGTAGGAGGATTCTCTGAAGGAAATGCAGATACAGGGAGGCCAGTGGTGGGGCTGGACTTTGATGCAGGTCACAGGGCGATGTGAAAGCTGATGGGGAGGGCATGAAGCAGCCCAGCTGCAGCAAGTGCCATTTCCCTGGGGCAGAGAAATTTGGATGAAGGAAGAGGGGGAGATGCTGTGGGGAGAAACTTCTGGAAGGGCACAGACAGCAGGAGAGAAGCACAAGAAAGGAAATTACTGATATTATGAAGGAAATATGAAAAAGAAAGGGAACTAGGCCTGTGCCAGAAGCAGGCTGAGGCCAGCAGGGAGAGGCAGCTGGGAAGAGAGATGAAGCTAGGGAGGTCTTTGAGCTTTAGACTGAGGATTTGGGCCGAAGAAGCTGTGAAGTTCAGGCAGATGTTGTGCCTGCTTGGCACCATGGGCTTGCTGGCTGGGGGAGGGAGGCACCACCTGCAACCACCACTGTAGCACAGGGCTGTCACTGTTTGTTGCCTCATTAAAGCTTTTACAGTGGACCTGTGGGAATGGAGCAGCAGCTGCTTCTTCCAGAGCCACCTACTGAACATCAAACAACAGCAGATTTAATCCCCCTCCTTTTTGTCATCATCTGCAATACCTGCATTGGCAGAATGGCCTTAAATAGGTGTGTTGGTAATATTTGCCATGAGAGATGAGACTTAAATAGGTGGTTTGGGTAGAGGAACCTTTTTTTCTTAGCACAGGTTGGTGAGTGACAGTTTCGTTTCTGCTTTCTGCAGGTTTTTGAGCTTCAGCCACCAGCCTCTGGCAGGCTGCTCAGGAAGAACATTGCTCTCAGATGTGTGTGGGCAACTGTCTTATGGGAATGAAATTATGTTCCTTTCCTATGACATTGCCCCATAATTTAAAAGCAAAATTCACTTTAAGTGATTACACTCATCGTAAGCAATAGCCCAACAGAAGATATAGCCCTGAATTTTCAATTAAATATCTCGTTCCTTAAAAAATAGTTTGCAATTTCCAGGGGCAGATTGGATTTTTGCTGAAGTTGTACAATTCTGCATAGTTCAAAGGTTGCTGGATAAATTCCTCAGAAGCACCTCCCTCCACCTCCCATTCACCACAAGTAGTTGACTAAGCAGCAGGACTAAGAGCTAAGGATGATGGTCTGTTGGGGATGATTGCTGAGAAACTCGCAACAAAAACAAAAACAGTGGGAGAGGAGCCAGAGGGGATGGAGCAGCTCCCTCATGCAGGGCCGAGCAGGAAATTCTACAACAGCACTAGTAAAAATGTTTGTTCCTTGGGATATTTCCATCCCTGTCCCCTTTCTGGTTCCTCTTCCATTGCCAATGTCTTGCTCTATGCACTTGCTTCTTCTGCACAGTGTTGAGCACCGGCCGCTAGCCACGGTGGGATGTTCTGTCCCTGCACCCTTGCCTGCGAGACAAGGAGTGGCAGAGCATGGACCTCAAAGTGGAGCCAGAAATAGGGAAGCCAGTTATCTGAATCATAGCGTCCCAGTTTAGCCTCTCCTGATCACATGCTGTCTGCTCCCTGACAGCCTTGTGCTAATGTTACAGACAGAGCTCTTCTCGGAGGCTTGTGCCTTCCAGTCAGAAGTGGAGCCATGAGCTGGAAGAAAAGCAAATACAAGCTAAAACTGCAATGTCTTGAGATGAGGGAGGAGGAAAAAAACTAGCCAACCTGATGGGGATGGTCGTAATGCTCTTCATCATCTTACATAAAAGCTCTTTTTCAGCTGTCCTAATTAAAAAGTGCGGGTAAGCTTTTAGTCACTCTATAAAATTGGCATTTCTGAGGCTGACACTGTCTGTCACATTGCTAAAACAAGGGATAACAATAATGGGAAGGAGATACTGGTAATGACTGGGGTCCAGACAACTGTAACACAAGAAGATTGTTGAGAAAAACTGCACAGACCCCAACAACTATAATGGTTATACCAAGCTGTAAAGGAGGTTTGCATTGCAGGATATTTTACTGAAGGCCAATATGTTCTGCCAAATGAACAGTACTATTTCCAGAGAGCTTCTTCTTGCCTTCTAGGGTGACCGCATTTTGGCACCCATCTTCTAAGGCCGGTGCTGATGCTGGACATGTCAAGGGACTGACCTTCTGGTATGGCAGTGAAGCTGAGGATGGACACTACAGGTCTGCCACCTTCCAGCTCTCAGGGGCTACATCTGTGCAGCAGGGCAGGCTGACCCAGCAGTGCTCCCTGGCATCTCAGTCCCTCAGGACTCACCCTGCACACATCCTGGCTATGGACCATGCTTCCAGAATTCCTCCAGAGAAGACTCAATGCACAGACAAGAGCAGCCACCACATACTCATGGGACTATTGGTGACCAAGATAGTGAGACATGTCAGCCAGTTCACACTGGGTCCTGCCAGCACTGGGCAGACACCAGAGGCACAGCTCTCTTCTATCTGGGCTTTGTTTCTCCCTCACTCCCCTTTATGATGGTGAAGGCAGTGCATGGCTTCCTGCAGCTCGGTGACAAGGACAGGGCAGCTCTTTGGCGCTGGCTCTTTCTGCTAAAGGAGCAGGAAGCAGAGCATGCGGTGGGCTGCCCTCCTTGGCTTAAAAAAAAAACAAAACCCAAAAGAGAAGTGAAACCAGCTTTTCTAGAACATGGAAATGCTGAGGGGGTGTTTCATGCTCCAGCAGCCAGAGAAGTTCAAAGGGCAGCAGAAATCCCCCAGTGCTTCTACTACCAGCAGCAGTAGATGTGGGAGAAGGGGCAGCACCACAGACCTCAGAAGGGAGCAGCTGGCAGGCGGCTGAGGCAGCGATGAGGTGTCACTTAGTCCCTGCTGGCATCAAGGAAGAGGACAAGAGATAGCAAGGGTGTTCCAGTATGCAGAGAAGGGAAGTGCACTTAGTGTGGGCAGACACCAACCCGCTGCTGGTCTCAAACACCCAGAGAGGGATGGAGCGGGGGGGTGTAAGAGCAGCACCGTAACTATGCCGAGAGAGGCCAGGAACAAGCCTCCCTCAGGAATCCCTGCATCAGTTTTTCCCCATTTCTACTGTAATCCTGTAATTCCCCCATCCTGCTTGTAATCTCCTCACAAAAGGGATGCTTAGCAATGCTACAAGATCCGTCCACAAGGAAAGATTTTTCAACATAAGTCCTTTAATCAATGTTTCCTGAAAAAAACCATATGTTGTAATATAGCGTAACATTTAGAAGTGAAGAGGCATCTAATACATAGCAAAGTCTTTTGATGCAATGACCCAATTATAATGGCTGCAAGGGCATTGGCCTGAGATGTTAAGACAAAACAACATGCAGTAAATTCTTTTTTTTTTTTTTTTTTTAAATAAAGGTAAGAAAGGCAAGGAGAGGGGCCCCTGGAAGGAATACCTTTTGCATTAAGAGATTATAAGTAATAACAACCAGCTGGAGAATGAAAGATCTCAAATTTATGTAGAGATTGTCGAGCTACCCAGACACAGCATGCCAAGAAGATAAACCTCTCTCTTCCAGGTCAAGTTACTGCCCAGTAAATTATGTCTAAGGCATACTTGTAAGAAGCAATAGTGACCTCGCATGGCTTACTAAATTATTCCAGCAGATTGTAATCCCAGATCTTGTTATTACCTTGATGGAATAATCTAAATTCAAATCAGGCAATCAGGTCTGAATGCCAGGGCACTCCCCTTCTCCTAGAAATGAAACTTGATTATATGATGGGAAAGTTAGTGACATGGGGTGGGAAATACTGTTCAGCCCTTGAAGTATCCTGACAGGTCACGGACAGGGGCTGATCCAAGGATCTAATACTTATTTTGCATCTAATATTTTTGGTGTCGGTGATCTCCTTGGCGCTGACTTGGGATAGGGAAGGCATGATGTCTGGGCTTTGAGGATTCTCTATCAATAAAAATTTTAGGCAGCAGTTTTGGGCAGGAGGGACTGTTTGGGAGAAAATGGTTCTTTTCAGAGCTCTTTTGATGTAACAGCCAGCCTATTTAATTTCCAAGACATCAATCACTCTTCTGTTTAGGCACCAAATATAGGCACTCCTGGGAAAACTCCCTTTCTGTTCTCCATGGCCTTATGGGGTTTGGGCCAAGATCCTTCCAAGTGGGAAACAGTGCTCTCACAAATGCTGACCCACTGCAAAGTCGATAACATTTTTCTAGGGAAAATACAAGGCAAAATTTCCTACTAATGCCATACAGCAGTGCCACAGCCCTGCGGGCTGAGGTGTGCTGAGCATCCAAGGCCAAGATGTGAGCCATGCAGCTTTCTCTACCTGTGCCCCAGATCAAGAGAGAAGTATTTTAACAGCTGGAGAGTAGACAGCTCTCCAGTGTAATCAGCGCTCACAGTCAGAGTAAGTCATTCTGACCAACTGCGGTGATAGTGATGATGTGGACAGTACTTAAACCTCCAGCCAGGAAGCTCATGAGCACGGAGGGATTTGGCTCAGTACGAGGGTGATTACAGCTATCTCCTGGCTGGCACTAAACCACGCTCCAGCTTCAGTTTGGTCCTTGAGCTCCAGATCCAGAGATGGTGTTTGTACATGGGATGCTGCCAAATCAGCCTGCGTCTCATGTCTGACACGAGCTCCAGGCAGTTTGCAGCAAAGAGGGGGATAAAACCTTGGACAGGGTTGGTTGACTCTGGTCTATTCACTGTCCTTTGGCAGAATCCACACTGGAGCCACAAATCACCCCTGAGCAGGGTGCCTACCTGAGAAATGGCCCACCAAAAGGCTGGTCACATTGTAGTAATCGTGCACAGGGCTGAGTTTACAAGAGATCTGTGCGTGCCTGCCTGTGGAGGAACAGGAGAAGGCCTGAGGTCGCCCTTTCTGCAGAAAGGAAGATGCCGAAGAAAGTCGGTGCTGCGTGTGCAGCTTTCCACCACCTCTGAAAAGAATTCCTGAAAGCTGACACTGCCAGTAATTTTTTGTTTTGTTCCAAGGTGCTCATACTTCAGATGGCGGCATCTTGACGTTCACATCCATTATGTGAATGGATTGCGGAAATAACTCTGCTCTCACTCTCTCTGGGATATCAATCCCCAGCCGCCGGCTGTAGCACAGAGCCTCTCGGACAGGAGGCACCCGAGCAGTCCCCCAGCTCCCCAACCCCTGCTGCACTCGGCCACAAGGAAGGTGGAGGAGCATTTCCAAAATCAGGCTTTTCCTACTGCAAAATCTGAATCCAAGTTGGCACATTAGAGCTTTCCTCCTTGCTGAGCAGCCACAGGTGCCTGGGGTAAAATATAAGGCCTTTAACATGAGCTTTGTGATAATATAATATCATGTCATGGGAACCAGGCGGGCTCTATTAAGCAATGGCTGAAAATTGTACAAATGAGAAAGGAGCCAGCCAATTAAGATCCACAGCTCTTGTTCACATGGCAAAACATCATTAGCTTTGAGGTGGGAGACTCTGTTACCTTTTACACCCTGTTGGCTTTTAGTTCTGGTGTTTTTAGTACACACGCTGCAAGCTGGTTTGGGAAACGCAAACTGTGGTAATTGCTCCAAAGCTCAGTTCATCATTCCTTGGAACAGATGTCAGTGGGGACAAAATCTGCCGAAAGAGAAGGGGAGGAGTGATGGAAAGGGCTGGGGAGAGGAGCAGAAAATCAGAGTAATTTTGCATTAGTGAAATGGAATACCCATCTGGACACAGAGAGAGGGCTGGCAGCACACAGCTCCTGCACAGGGCTCTGCCACGATGTCTGGTACTTGCTTTTACCAGTGGGCACTTGTACAATCAGCAGCTTTTAGGAGAAAACACATCAGATGGGGGATATATCAAAGGCTGAAAAACAAATATCTCCTTTGCTTGAGCATTCCCATAGCTTAAACCTCGCCTAGCTGTAAAAAGCAAAGGTGATGCATTTTCTTTTCTTTTCTTTTTTCTCTTTTCTTTTCTTTTTTTCTTTTTTCTTTTCTTTTCTCTTTTCTTTTCTCTTTTCTTTTTTCTCTTTTCTTTTCTTTTTTCTTTTCTCTTTTCTTTTCTTTTCTTTTCTTTTCTTTTCTTTTCTTTTCTTTTCTTTTCTTTTCTTTTCTTT
>JAAGNO010029747.1:0-11210 GCA_033439905.1 Ceryle rudis
CAGAGCAGGGTGCTCAGAGCCCCGGCCAACCTCCCCTGGGATGGTGCCAGGGATGGGGCAGCCACCACCTCTCTGGGGAACATGTTTCACCACCCTCATTTTATGGCATCACTGACCCGACTGCAAGTTACAGCAGTTTCCCGATCCTGGTTTCCTGCCTCTGGTGTGGCCAGGCAGGACACACGTGGTGGTGTTGGACCCAGCTGGATGCTGTACACTGTGGCCAAGGTCACCAGGTCCCACCCTCTCACGGCCCAGCTGGGGCCACTGGCCAGGAGAGTGACGAGGCAACCTGCCATTGATACGAAGGCAAATAATTTGGCACTAGAAATGAGAAATCAGGAAAATAAAGCCAAAGAAAATGGAAGAGGAACCGACACCACATCATCTACGCATTGTATGGCTTTGCTTATGGTTCAGTTTATAAATTAATTTCTATTATCTAGAAATTAATTTCTGTTACACATAAATAAACTAGTTTTCAGGTTTATTAAACCTGAATCACTGGAGGGATTTGCAAATAAAGTACCTTCTATCACTCTAGTATCTTTCCTTTTTCTTATTGTATGCATGACACCTAAGCAAGCAACCCAGGAACAAAGATTAGCATCTATCAACAAGGTTTGGAGATGTAATACAGATGAGCTATCAAAAATTCAGATCAATCCCTGAATGCTGAACCTGTATTGCACAAGGTAATTCATACTGGAATCGCATTTATCGTTGGAGCTTTAGCCCTTCTTTGGTTAGCCCACTGAGCTTCCTATTTTTTCAGGTCTCTGTTGTTACGAGAGAAAATTGGATAAAGAATCTTCAAGCCGGGGTTGTCCGTGTGCAGCTCATTGGGCTGCTCACCCGTAGCAGTCAATGATGTGCCCTTGGCTACCTCTGTCATCTCTAGCTGGGTAACAGGAGCCTTCTTCTTTCCGAGAACAGAAAGCAAGAGAGAAAAATAATAATACACTTCTAGGGTGATCCTTTTTACAATTTCTTTATTCCTTTGGCACTATATAACCAGTACTTCCTAAAATTCTGAGGTCAGCAGCTATTTCCACGTGGAATCATCAGTCTTTAATCAAAGACTGAACACCCTCTGTGTTGCTGTATCTCAGCTCACTCCATGCAGAAGGAAGACAACGGTACTGCCCTTCCCACACTGCTGCTGTGCTCCTGGGGTGGTGGTTATGGGCTCTCCTGGTGCAGCCTACCCAGGTCTCACGTCTATACCGGACCACTGCAGTGGTCTGGCATTGCCACCAATTGCTCCGAGGAAGCAGAGCAGGTGTCTTTGGGTGTGTAAAGGAGAGGATGGAGCAGGATGGCTTTAATTTCAGAGGGTTTCTTGCTTCTCAAAACATGTAGGATAGATGGGGATAGGCCCAGACAGACCGCACGCTGGTGTTCCCCTGGTCGCTCTCCTGGGAGGCTGAGCCTTGTTATGAGGACACAGCATAACCTTCACTGAAAGTTTGTCTGGAAAGTCCTCCATGGTCTTCACCTGCACACAGCCCATCCTTCCTCCCACGACCAACTCGGCATCCGTGCTGAGGAGGGGGTCAGCCACTGACTGAGTGCATCATTCCCTTATAAATTGCTGAAAGCGAGGTGTCTGGAAGCCAAGCAGCAGCCCAAGGTCTATGCTGCTAAGCCTTTGAAATTCTGCAACCTTCCCAGCAGTCTGCGTGCAAGTATGTCTTCTATTTCTTCTACCTTCGTGGCAAAAGATCCGTTAATTCGGAAAGGAGGTGCTGTGGCCTTGCAAAAAAAAAGATCCTCATCCATACCTGACAAAAATAAATCTATCAAGAGCCAATTTCCCCTGGCCTTTTGTTGTGCTTGTACCCAGCTAGATGCTCAACGGCATCCTTGAGCTCTAGCTCAGCAGAATAAATGGCCTATCTGCAAGAATTCTTCACGCTGTTTTTTTTTTTTCAGTTAGATGAGAAGTGAAACTATGCAATAAAGCAATTTAAAACTTCTAATTCCAGCCCTGGAGAACACAGTCTTAGTCTTTCATAGCCTGTGGCCGCAAGGACGCCCTCCTTTTCACGCCTTTTTCTTTCTGAAGTGTGATTATTAACAACAATGTGAAGCCATATGTCTGTTGCCATGGTGGAGGGGCTGCTCCCACCACTGTCTGAGCAAAGCACATTCTAAACATTGCAGCCCAGAGCCCAAAATACCCCAGCAGTAACAGAATCCTTTCTCCAAGTGGTTGCCAGCGCTCTCTCCCGCCACAGACCCCTCGGACGCCGTCCTTCCCAGCGTGCTTCCTTCAGGCGCAGCCTCGCATCCGTTCTTCAGATATCCTGTGTTCACATTTGTCTTGAATTAGCCTGCACAGTGACTTCTTAGTGACTCGAAGAGAAAAAGAATCCGTCCTCCTACCAATGGGAATCGAAAAGGAAGTTTTATATATATATATGTCTTGGGAGGCTTCCAGCCCTTCACGCTACCAAACCATGAAGACAGCTGATGTAGGGTCTAGATTAGGAATAAAAATAAACAGAGATGTGCTGCCCTGCGTGGTTTGGATGGCTCTGATTTTTGAAAGATGTATTTTAAAACACCAGGAGTTATATTTGAGTTCTTATTAAAGCCCCAGGGCAAAATGTAAATGTCATTAACGTCTACGGACTCAATGCTAGCAGTGACATTGTTCTAGTGCAGGCTTTACCCTCAGGAAAGCTTTCAAACTCCCAGCTCCTCTGGTTATCTGGGGGTTATCTGGTAGGCTGAGCTGGGGATGGGAGCCTGGGCAATCACATTTACTTTGGCGTGGCTGGAGAAGTTACAGGCTCGGGTCCAAAGCACCCTTCACCGCACTGATGGGGAGGGAATGGAAGGTCTGAGTGATGGTCTTTGGTGTGGGTCCCTTTGCCCCAGCTCCCCATATGGAGTTGCCCTCTCCCTGGTGCTTCCCTCCCTTCCTGGGCTCTCATCTTCTCAGAGCTGGGGAAGGCAGGGCTGCATCCGGACAAATACATGTCATGAAGAGAGCAACGGGCCCTGGGGCTACATCTGCTGCCCAAAACTTTCTGGTTAAAGTCTTTGTGCGTGTTCCTCTGGCTATTTTCTTTAGCTTGCCTCTTGCCTCACTACTTACATTCAAGAGCTAGCATCCGATATCTTTGTTTTCCAAACAGAAAATAGCTCATTACTTGTATTTCTGCCTCTGATTGCTAGTTAATGGCATTTGTTCCAGCATTAACAGCATTGCAACAAGCTACAAAGAGGCATTTGTCTCAACCTCCCGGGCCAAGCTCGCTTCTGCCGCAGCTCAGAGGCAGCACAGTTATCCAGGAGACTGGAAGAATGCAGGCAAGAATAATGCAAAAAAGGGTAAAAGCCAGGGCTCATCAACATTTGGTGCTGCGCCGTTACATCGGTGTTGTGCTCTGCGCCACGGAGCTGGGGTCTGTTAGAGCCGTGAGCCAGCTGGGGGCTTTCTGGCCTCTGGTTCCTTTGGAAAAGTAACTCCAAATTTTAAGGTGCTTGTGTCAAATGAAGCAATAGTGTAATACCAGCCTGTGCTGTTAAGCAGGGTTGTATCTGAGGGGTCTGTGGTGTAGTTCTCTCCTATGTCATCAGTGTCCCCATGCTGGAGAAGGGGCGCTTTCCGGTACGATCCATGTCACCTGCCATCTGCTACAGCTGTCAGAAAACTCCAAGGGTTCACAAACCAAAAGCGATTTAGCAGCACATCCCCGGTAATGTCAAACCAGTAACCCATAAATGCCAGCACTGGCTTTATTGGGCTTTAAGATTGTGAGAAATTGCGGCTTTGCTTTTGGACACGATAACCCGGCTGTCCTCCAGTGGGGCAGATTAACTATCTGGGGGTTGTTCCTAAGAGGTGGACTCAGGTTTCCCGTGGCTGCGGGTCTTGATTAGACCCATACCTGTTAAACTGGAAATCCCATTGAATATGCTGCTGGTTTTACTTTTTCCCCTCTTTTCCACATTCAGCCCCAGCCTCCAGCGCAAGAGGCCTTGCCCAGACCAAACAGCTCTTTCTTCTGGTGACCTTTCTCCTTGGTGACCCTTTCCCACCAAACCACCTGCCACAGATGCTCTCTTGGTGCTTTAGATGTGACATGCACCTTCCTTGCTGCTCTTACACCTCCGAGTACTCTTTTGCAATAGGGTTAATTATACAACAGCGTGCTTAGATTTCTTGTACCCTTATTAACAACTAGATGTTTAGTCTGGCTTTCCTCGTTTGAACTGACCCTGTGAGCTACACCCTGGGGGGGGGTTGCCTCTGAGTGAAAAAGACTTGAACCCTCCAAAGGTGGAGTTTAACATCCTTTTTTATAGATAGAGACAAACTCTTTTACAGCTTTAGGAGGGGCACAAGCCGAGCACGGCCTCAGTTTTCAGAAGACTACAGCTTCCATGACCCCCAAGAAGAATTGGGCCTGGGAAAAGGAGGAGGTACACACCAAAATTTCCCTTGCTTAAGCAAGAGAAGTGAAGTTTGTAAGTAATAAGGGAGTGCTAAATAGGGAGGAGGCAACTCTCCTGGGAAATCCAGGTGGAAGTCTGTGATGGTAATAAGAGGGCAATCCAAAGGGCTGAGGGAGGTGCTAAGGAGCTCTAAAGAAGCTCCAGATTGGGCAAAGTAGATGGGCTATAACCAGGAGTTTTGAAATGGCCAAGCAGGGGTGGGTAATGAGTTAACAGAATCTAAGGAAGTTCTAAGGAAGAAATGGAGATTCTAGCAGAGTGGAAGGGAAGACTGAAAGAATGCAGTGCTTGCCTTCATGCCCAGGGTGTGTCTGTGGGCCTTTAAAGGCACGGTGAGGGGTGAAGGCTCCTGATCCTCCTGCACAGGGAGAAGCGCCATGATCAGGAGTGAGGAAGGCGGTAGGTGCTGGTTGGTTGTTAGATCAGCTTTATTTTATTTTTGCAATGGGCTCTACAAAGGGAAAGGGCTCAGCCGGAGACTTAAAGTGCTCCTCCAGCCTGTGGTGGGGTGAGTCGGTGGGATGAGAAACTCAGAGGCAGAGGAGCTGATAGCAAGGAGTAAGAGGGGGCTGAAGGTAGCCTTGTGTTTTCTGCGTCTCCACCTACAGCCATAATCTCCTTTATGATCTCTGCTTTCGAAACTGTAGGTGTTGGTGATGATCTAACCTGCACCTGCCTCGCCAGCCATTTGTCCTTGGAGGGCTGGGGAGGGGCACGGGCAGCTGGATAGAGTGATGGGGGAGTGGCTGTCACCCTGGCGAACCCCTTCAGGAGGTTACCCCAAAATCTCTGTCATTTTCCTTCCAGCCTTACCCCACCCCCTCCATCCAATCAGTGATGCAGGGCACAGTCTATTGAAATGATGCACAGGGCAGAGAAGGATTGAGCACTACGCTACCACGAAAACCTGAGGAATGAGCCCTCTGATGCCCTGTCTGACGTTTATCGTGTATTCTGTGCATCTCTGGACAATGAATTTACTTTGTAATGCAGGAAGGTCATTCCCCCCCCTAAATAAAATGTACCCAAACCAGGTAGCATAAGATGTTCTAAAAGCTTCACCCCAAAGTTTACATTTTTGGTCTGGTTCCTGCTGTGGCTGATTACACCAACCCTCAGGAATAGAAACTACCTGCCTGTAAACTAGCAAGAGTTTTAAAAAAAAGCCCCAAAAAACCCCAACCAACCAAAAAAAATAAAAGCCTTGCCAGCCCATCCTAGCTACTGAGAAAGCCCTGCACCTTTTGGGGCTGTTTATTATGGGCTGTGTTATGCTATCGCTCTTACAGGTTAATTTGAGGACAATAGCAGGCTTTGTTCTGGTTCTGGATTTGTGCTTGGGTTTGCACTGATATGAACACTAGATACAGTACAGCTGAGATTTTGAGTTTGCTTTTTCCTTTAGTATTAAATACAGAGCTACTCACATTCAAGATTTCCAGCAATTCCCCTTGAGACTGATTATTTTTATTCCTCTGATGATTTGTTTTACCAAACCCAGTGTTATCCATTCTTGTCTTGGACTCATCAAAAATGGTTCCACACAGCGTGAGCAGGGCTAGGGAAATAAACCTCTTTCTCTCATTTTAAGATGAATTATTTTGTTAAAAGGCTCTTTTGTTTAGAATAAGAACGTGTATCTGCACCCCTCTCCAGTTTGCTGGAAGTAGTTCTGCCCCAGCTGGATGAAGTAGTTGAGTTGAGCAACAAAGAACCTGACGAAGCCTGTAAAAAGCTGTCCAAAAAAACAGGATATAGAGCTTGAGCTCATCTCTAGGTCGCTCGCAGGCCTGGAGCTGGGTTACCGTGCGTGCGTGTGCTTCAGTGCAGATTGGTCACACACTTGCAAACTGGCATTGTCCTCACACTGGATGCGTCAGAAAGCTGCCCAGATCTGGGCATGTCATCGGCCTGGTAACAGATTGTGTACAACTGCAGCTAACCCTCAGCGCTGTGCCAGCGTCGCTCTTTTAGTTCACGAGCAGGACTTGCTGCTGTTTTCCCTGATGAAAGCACAGGAAATCCAAACTCTGCTCCTTCTTGGAGGCAGGGGGACAAGAGCTGGGGTGGGACGTGGCAGTGGGGTGACGTGTGTCTGCACACGTCACGCAGGAGCTGTTCCGTACAGGTTACAGCTCAGGGGCGCGTGGAAGCGTATGGAGCCAGCAAAAGTGCCGCGCGTTGTCCGCGTGGGCAGCGAGCACACTGGCGTTTCTGTGCGTGTAACTGGTTCACAGCAGGCAGGGTCACCCTGCTGTGGGAGCCACTTGTTCCCCCTGCAGTGGCCGAAGCCCTCTGAGGAGCACGCGGTGGCTTTGCTCGTCTCCTTTGTTGCTGCTTGGCTAGTTTCCCCTTTCATTTTTCCTTCTGGGAAAGGGAAAGCCAAGTAGTTGGGAAGTGCTGCAGTGCGAACGAACAAGCTCCAAAAGATCCTCAAATGGGAAAAATCTCTGCCATGCAGCGCAGCCATCACATGGGAGCTGCTGGAAGGGGCTGCCGGGCTGGTGAGGAGCCTGAGGCACCAGCCAACCTCGCAGTCCTTTGCCACAGCGGAGTTCAGGAGAAAGAGGTCGCAATGAAGTCAAAGCCTCGTACCAGTGATACTGGTAATGTAGGTGAATGGTAGTGTCCACATTTTTCTCCAGGGAAAACAGAAAAGCAGTGCAACGAGGTATAGAGGGGACGAGCCAGCAGAGCACTCCAGAGCTGCTGGACAGCAGATCTGTACTCTGGACCTTCTTTTGTTAGCTGAAATTGGCTGCGTTCCTGTGTGGGCTGCCCTGGGTGTTCCTGCTCTGGCAGGGGGGTTGGACTCGATGATCTCTAGAGGTCCCTTCCAACCTCTACCATTCTGCAAACTAAGCCAAGTACAAATGTAAAGCTGGAGATGTGCAAGCTTCTCGCTGAGAAGCAGAACCACCAAGCAGCTAGTTGGGAAGAGGCTAGCTCCAACTTGTCCAGCCGTTCTGTCCCAACAGCTTGCCTGATGGTGTAACGCATTGAAAACAACCATAATCCTGCTGTCCGGTAACGTGTATGGGCTAGTTACCATCATCCTAACTACAGCCGAAAGCAGAGGTGCAGGAAGGAGTGTCACAAGCAAAGCCAACCCCAGTCTATAGCAACAAGTCTTTCAACAGATGGGCCATTGAGGTGACTGACTCTAAGTGACATTGGCTTCCACTGCTCGCCAGGCTGCCCCTAAACCAGCAGCTTCATTCCTCGTTTCACCCTGTGGCAACACCCAGGGGTACCCAACACTGAGATGTGGGTTTATTTATGGAACTTGCTGGGGCTTCTGGGGTGACACGTTTTCTGCCACCTCAGCTCTAAGCATGACCGTGAAAGAGGACACCTCATTGGCTGCTTCCACATCTAAAGTGGGTGAACTGGTCATCAAGTAAGGAATCTTAGACTCCCTTTTCAGGCTGTTTTTCTGACACAGGCTAAATTCCTCAGCTGTGCACCATGGTTCTCACACTCTGGTGACAGGAGGTGGGACCACCAGGGAAATACCCTGACGCCAAAACATCACCTGGCGCTGAGCAGTAAGGTTGGTGTCATCACGCAGGCTGGCAGGTTTTGGGCTCTTCTGACAAGCACTGCTCAGGGCATAAGTGTTGGAGAATCGGTCCCATGTTCTGGATTGCTCCTATGACACCCTGCACCTTCTCGTGCTTTGCAAAGACATCCCTGCACAGCGCTTAAACAAAGGGAAACCGAGGCAGAGCCATGTGAGCAGATGTCCGGCAGCAGAGCACTTTGTGGTCAAAGAGATTCTGAAGGATCTTTCAAATCCACGCATGTCACCAGAAGATAATTAAGAGGTGAGATTGCCCAACAGAGCTCTTGATTCATAGGGCTAGGACTGAAAGGAAAGCAATAGATTTTATTGGGCAATTTGTGCGTTTGGACGCACGATCCTTCAAGCCAAATCATTCTCCAAAGCCTGGGAAATCTTAGATGACGATTTCATCCACGGGTCTTCATTAAAACACAGAGCAAACCCCTCTGTGTTCCACCCATTGTGTAATACCAGG
The DNA here is from genome assembly GCA_033439905.1 of Ceryle rudis. NCBI lineage: Eukaryota > Metazoa > Chordata > Aves > Coraciiformes > Cerylidae > Ceryle > Ceryle rudis. The sequence continues at coordinate 8,511 of JAAGNO010029747.1, forward strand.
GAGAAAACACCGCGAGTGAAAATCCTGCTCTAATGGCTCCACTCCTGCCAGCCTCAAGTAGACATCTAATCCTTAAACATTTACGTTGTGAGTTTAGAAGGGTCTCCTTACGATATGGGTCAGTACTGTGAAGGAGGAGGTAGGTCTTAAGCTATTGTTGGTAAGCAAGTAAAACCTCTCTGCTGAGAATAAATGTATAGTTACGTGTATATATCTGTGTATATATAGATAAGTATATATTTTAAGAAAGACATCTGGCCCAAATAAGGCCTTTGCAGCAATGGGAGCCTCCTGCCTTGCCCCAGTTTCTCTTCGGTGCTGCAGTGGTTTCAGAGCCTTCAGTGCCTGGGGCAGATGGGGAGGGTGCAAGTGACCAGTGTGGGTGCAAAGAGAAGGGAAAAAAACCCTGCAAATAACGACATAAGCGAACACGGACAGGCGTGGGAAGAGCTTGGCAGAGTTATGTAAAGGACCGTTTGGTAGGGTGTAGATATCTCTGTAGGGAAGGCTGGATCATTTATTTTAGTGGAGAATGTCTAGGGAAGAGAGAAGTGGAAGAGGGCGTGAAGAGAGAGTGTGAGTAATTTGGCGTCTGGAATGAGATGACTAGAAAAGTAAGTTTCCCTATGGAAGGAATTGCATCTATTTCACCACTTGGGGTTTTTTTTCCCTGCTCTTTAGCCTTCTTTAGAACATCCTGGCTTCCTAGTGGGTTCTTCAGACCTTAGGCAGAAGTTTTGCAGAGCTGGACTTTGATTCTCCTCTCATCTTGCCGGATACTTTCCTACAAATACTCCAAAGCAACTCTGGAATATCACAGCATTTCTCCTCGTCAGCATCTGTACATATTTGCTTGTTAGGAAGCACCACACGCCACTCTTTAAACAGCCCGGTAGTGTATTTACTGGGACGTGGGTGATACGGTAACACTGCAGCTCCTGTATATGGTGTAGCAGCTGTATGTTACACAAAACTTCACCAGACAAGTCACTTTTAAGAATTTAATAATTTCTCTCCCTTTTGAAAGATGGGTTGTTCTCTTAACCGCAGCAAGGCAGTGTTTGGAATGTGTCATTAAGGGTAACAGATTTATTTCAGTAAGGGCTTTTTTGGATGTCGGACTGTTCGTTGGGATAAATCCTTAAAGTCAGGGCAGTTCTGAAAGGTGAAAGCAGCGTTAAAGAAGATATAAATTTACACACACACCCCCCTCCCCCCCCAAGCCATACCACTCTCCCTGAGTGAAAACCTGCAGTGAAATGAATCGTCCTTTTAACTAATTGCAAAATTCTCCAGGCACGTTTCTCCTACGGCAACAGGGCCAGCATTAGGCTGAGTGATTGATGGGGCTGGTGAAATGATCTTTAGGATTTCGCACTCTGATAAAAAAAAAAATAAATAAATCTTCCCAGCTCCTCATAGTCCAGCTGGCCCGGAGACGGAGCGAGGGATGGCTTCATAGATCTTTGGGACTCACTCAAAAATGTTAATCTTTCTTTTAGCACTCTAAGTGTATTTAAGTCTTTGGTACTTTTCCAACCGCTCACTTAAACCTGACCATGTATTGAGCGCTAGGTGTGAAAGAAATAGATGTGGCTTTAATACTACACTAGAAAAGGATTTTTGTTTGTTTGTTTAATTTCAAAGCTGGCATTCTGCCTCGTGCTGCTTCTGGTTGCTAATAGCAGGCACCTTCAGTCTCTGCCAGGTCCTGAGCACAGCTGGAGGCACCGAGTACATGAGAGGACAGGATTTACACCTTGGCATTTGGCTGACTTCACCCAGTTTGGCAGAAACCAAACCAAAACAAAAAATAATCTTTGGCATTCCTGGTTTTAAGAAATAGGCAGACTGAGCGAGGTTTGCTGAGGTGTGCTGCCTGATGTCTGGGAGCTGCTAAACTGTGGTAGCGTTTCGACAATGAAATGGCTAAAATAGAGCAAGCGTTGCTCCTGTTAGTTCTAAAACACCTCAGAACCATCCCAGAATTTATTCACTTTGATTTTCCTGAACGATCCGGTCCTAGGCTTGCAGTCAACATTCATCCCACTTTTCATTAATTTGTTAACTTCTTGTCCTGATAAGGTGCCTCCTTGATTTAACAAATAAATTAAAATTGGAAGTCTTTGAGGAGGGGAATTCTTGAAGGTCCTTAGTTAGAGGTGAACACGAACCCTTGCAAAGTTAATTAAGACATTTCTTAATGGGAAGGATGAATGGCAAGGTCACAAAAGGACACTGGCCTGCTTGGGGGGAACTCTGGGTGCCCAGAGCAAAGATTATGTTGTAGAACATGAAAGGGAGGAAAAGAAAAAAAGGAAACCCTGCTCAGTACCTGTGCGTACCTGCAAAGAGCTTGGTGCTTGGATCTGGCCCCGGATCTGGATCTGCTCCAAAATGCTCAGGTCAGAGACCTGGCCACCAGGCTTGTAGGTCAGCCTGGTCTTGGTGGGACCCTCTGGAGAGCAGAACTCGGTGCTGACAGACCTGGGTTGCTCCCTGCAGGTGGGTGCTGCTGGAGGGTGCATTTGCAGCCCTCCTGGGAGGGGACTGGCCCTTCTGAGCACGGTGGAAATGTTTGCTCAGTAACTGAGGTAACAGGGGCTGCAGCTTTAATGATAAACCCTCTTTTCTTTTCTTTTCTTTTCTTTTCTTTTCTTTTCTTTTCTTTTCTTTTCTTTTCTTTTCTTTTCTTTTCTT
>JAAGNO010029749.1:0-20201 GCA_033439905.1 Ceryle rudis
CAAGCCCCGCCCACCCTCCGGTCTCCGGCCCCGTCCGGCTCCTTCTCGCGGGTCCAGCGGCGCCGCGCGCCCGGGGCCGGGCTCTGTCCCGAGTCCGACATCGGTAACCTATAGAACCCCTATAGAACCCCTATAGAACGCCTATAGAACCCCTATAGGACGCCTATAGGACGCCTATAGGTGCGCCCGGATCTATACGCCACTTCCGGCTGGAGAGAAATAAGTCCCGGTGGGGGCGGGGCTATAAATTCCCGTCTATAGGGCAGGAAGGGGGGGTGGGGGTGTCTATGGGGGGCTGGGGAAGGGCTGTTTGGGGCGGGGCGGGGCGCGGTCCAGGCGTGTTCGGCTCGGCTCGGCTCGGTTTGGTTCTCTTCTTTCCGAGGCGTTTTGTTCGTTGTTGCAGAGTTGGGATGTTAACGCTGCTGAAGTGACCGGAGAGCTGCAGAGATTGGAGCTGTTGTCATGTCTTTACTGGGGTTTTATTATGCTCTCACTGGAAGCCTTAAAGCTAAAGTGTCTCCGAGGCTTTGCGTTCAGAGCTATGTTAAAGAGATTGCTGCACGTAGGGAGTTGTTTATTAAAGCAGTTACTAAAATATGTTTAACATTTGTATTCTCAGACGTTACCTCCAGAAAGCCACGTTTATCGTACTGTTTTCTTTATTCCCACTTCAGCGTTACCCATTTTTGTTATTAAAGGTTATGGGTGTCAGGGAGAGGCAGGAGGCTGCAGGGTCACCCCTGGGCCGTGTCCTGGGCAGATCTGCTGCACTTGGCCCTGTAGCAATGAAAGAAAAAGTCAAAAATTCAGTGTTGTTACATAAATCAAGGAAAACCCCCCTGAAAGTTCAAGAGGGCAAAGGGTTTTCGGCTCCCCTGGGTCACGGTTTTTTGCCTTTGCTGTTGATGTAGGTTTTTTTTTTTTTTTTTTTTTTTTTTTTTTTTTTTTTTTTTAGCTGGGGGTGAGGGTTGTGTTTGTCTAGAGCAGCTAAATGTGGTGTGGGTTGTGATAAGGCTGTTAAGCACTGTGCTGAAAATAATCCGCCTGGCAGGGCTGAATAATCAAACACGTGCTTTCAGATGAAGCAACGCTGAAGGGAATCGATGGAAGCAATGCCCTGGTCCTGCCAGCCAAGAAAGCAAAGAAGAAAAAAGTAGCGTGTGTTGTGCAACACCAGAAGAAACCCCTGAGCAAGAAACAGAAAAAAAACCTGCAGAAAGTTTTGGAGCAGAAGGAAAAGAAAAAACAGGTACGGTGCTGCCTGCTGGTAACGGCCCCTGTGCGGCTGGTGGTAACACAATAGCTATCAGCGTATGGAAAAGGCTGATGTCAGCAAGCAGCTGTTGAGGTTTCCCCTTGTGCTGCGGTGCTGCCAGTCCCTGATACGCGACGTCCTTGCGTAGCTGGTGTGAAAAACTCAAGGTGAGGGGACGGCTCCACGCTGCCAGCTCCACATGCAGATGCTGAAGTTTTAAGACTTTAGCCACCCCTTTGCTGGGCATTTTGGCAAAACCATTGGACTCTTGCCTGTAACTCCAGTGGGGGAAGACCTTCCACTCCCTTTCAGTGAATAGAGTGCTGCAGGAACACGTCACTTTTGAGTCCTGCTTCCTGTTTTCTCCTTGACCCTGCCCAGATAGGTGCACGTTGTGAAGTAACTCACCAGCAGAGTCAATGATGTTCTGTTTTAAAAGCATTTTGTGGAACAGATTGCCCAGGAAGCTTTGTCCTGCTACAAAATGCAAAGCATGATGCACCCTGAGCGCTGCTACTGCTGGTGCCTCTGAAATAGTTATTTCCAGCCCTTGTATATTTTCTGTATGCAAATAGAGCTTTTCTGTCTTTGTAAAAGCTTTCTGGGCAAAATCCTGTTCGTTTTAGCATCTGAATACAACGCTTTGACAAACAAGCTCTGGTTTTGCAGGTAGTTTTTAAACTGCAGATGTCTGACCTCCCGCCAGCACCACGTCCCCTGTGAGGGAGTTGAAGGGAGGCTGCCGTGGCTCCAGCTGTCTCCCGTATTTCAGTTCAAATCCATTTTCTTCGCAGTTGTTCGGCGGGTGCAGCTGAGCCCTTCACTGCAGCACTGAAGGGCCAAGTCTGTGCTTCTAGTTTTTCTCCATCGGGGCAGACTGACCCTGTAGCAGCAGGAACGTCTTTACAACTTCACCCTTCAAAACTCAAGTGCAAATCTTGAACTGAAATGATTTCCTGGTGACAGTGAGCACTGATTTTGGTTGGTTTTTTCCCAAACAGCGAGCTGAGCTGCTGAGCAAGCTGAATGAAGTCCAAGCTTCTGAGGCAGAAATGAAGCTTCTGTACACCACTTCCAAACTGGGTGTTGGGGAGCGTATGTATCAGACCAAAAGGTAAAGTGTTATTTGGAATGAACCGTTCTGGTTTATGAATGTGGATGGAAACTTGGCAATCTGCTTAGACTTTTTTTGCCTGTTTTTTGTTTTGTTTTGTTTTCTTTCCCCTTAGTGCATACAGCTTCTTCAGAATGGATGGGATTAAATAATTCTCCCTTTTTATTGGATAATATGATATTTTCTTGTTTGACTGGCATCCTCTTGAGAGGATGTTAGTTAAAATTATTTGGTGTTTCCTTTCATAGCAGTTGACTCAGTGATCTTAAAGGTCTTTTCCAATGTAAGTGATCCTGTGGTTTGTAAGGGGCGAGGCGGGTGACAGTTACAGCTCCACACTCTTACAGGTTACACAAAGCTCCCTAATGGGTGGATAAACGTTTACTGGTTTTGCTGTTTTGGAAACTGTCGACCGATGCGGTTCTGAGCTAATTTATTTGTCAAGAGCTGCATTTTGGCAGAAGTTGAAATAAGTTAAACTACAAAGATGTCTTCTGAAGAGGTGAATAAACATCAGTATAGAGCATGCTTAGGTATGAAGCCAGCAGTCAAGTCAGACGAGGCTTCACCTAATAAAGTTGTGAAAACCTCCAGAACTGGGTTAACCTCTCTGGGCAACATTTTCTTGTGCTGCACTACACCCAAGGTGTAGAAGTTCTCCCTATTTGAGTAAAACCTGGGCTCAGGCTCAGGCAGTGACATCTGCTGATGTGACATTTCTGGTTTGTGTGTAAGATACGTCCGACTTGAGATTCTGGAGAACATTGGAAGCATAGCTCGTGTGTTGCTGTTCTGTTCTAGGGTGACACAGGAGCCAGGGTCTGGTGTACCTGGAAAGATCAGAAGCATCAGCGGTGCAAACAAGAGAAGACATCGCTCAGATACAGAATCGGAGCCCGAAGAAGAGCCCAGTAGCTCTGAGGAGGAGGAGGAAGAAGAGCAGAAACAACAAATGGCAAAGTCCTCAGCCAGTGATTTGAATAGCACTGAAAAGCCAGAAGAAGGCGTGAAGGAGGCGGTGGCTGCCAAGGAGGCTGTGGCTGCCCAGCAGCCTGCGGGTCCTGGTGCGCCTGTTTGCCAGGCGGCCTCCAAGAAACCCCCCTGCAGGCCTGCTGTTTTCATTCCAGTGGACAGGTCTCCTGAGATGCAGGTGAGGCTGTGAACAGTGAAGAGCTTATCAAGAGAGTAGGGAATGTTGGTATATTCCATCAGATTAGGTCCCTGCAGACACTGCAGCGTTACCTCGTGTCTCTTGCTGATGCTGCCTGGCAGCAGTGGGCGCCTGGGGCCCTTCTCCTGGCGAGCAGTACGTGTCTGAGCTGTGAGCCTGGCTAATCTAGCAGAAGGAAAGCAGGTTTTCTTTGGGTATCAGCATTTGTCTCTAGCAAATACAGAATCTACGAGCAGTCTTTGTTCTTCTTGTGAAGCCACTGTTAGCTCTCCGTTACACTGTCTCTCAGGCAGGGTGGTTTCGTTCTGTTTCCTGGAGGTAGGGTGTTCTGTAGGCATGGGAAAAGCTCTGCGTGTGCCTGAGCAGACAAGACAGGGTTGTGAAATGAGTTTTGCCTTGAAGTGCTTTATGAATAAACTCAAGGGACTCTGAAGTTTCACGAATTAAAATGCAGGGCTTGCCAGCTGCTTCCTGGGAAGCTGTTGTGATGACTCAAGTTCTTGGACATCCTGGTGTGATACAAGCTGGTTTTGAGCCACCAAGCTGGCAGGATTCTCTTTTGTGTGTTTTATAATCCGAGGAAGGTAACAGTTTCCATCCTGGGGAAAACAAAAAGGGAGTGAGTTACAAAACAGTGCAACTAAAATACACATTTCTATTTTCTAGGAAGCGAGACTAAAGCTTCCAATCCTTGCTGAAGAGCAAGTCATCATGGAAGCCATTAGTGAGAATCCCATTGTGATCATATGTGGAGAGACGGGAAGCGGTAAAACCACTCAAATACCTCAGTTTCTCTATGAAGCTGGGTATGCCAGGTATGAAAGAGTCTTTTTACATGCAGCAAATGTAATTAGAAAAATTGAAGCTGAGCTCCGTGACTTCTGATTTTGTATCTTGTGGTACGGCCGAACAGAACCTGGTCTTTCCTGTGCAGTGCTAGCGGGGCCTTATGGGCTTTTTAAAAATCTGAAGGGGGTAAGACTGACTTGCGAAAATCTCTCCACGTGAGCAATTTTGTGAAACCTCTAGGCAAAAAATTTCCTTCAGAGCCACTGGCCTGTTTTTCCCAGAGGGCCTTTATTGCCTGCCCACCTCTGCTTAGAGCTTTGGGTTTGCAAACAGCCCTTTTTCTTAAGAACGTCTCTGAAAATAGCGGTGGCTCGTCTGGTGCCACTGGTAACATCTATAAGCTTGGGTACCTCATGAAATGCTTCTTGTGAGCTGCATCAAAGTGTGTTCGGCTTCTATGCTGCTGCTGCCCCACCTTGAGTTTCTTCTGAAATGCACCCCATTGCCAGAGGGGTGTCCAGGGGGACTGGAGTTCAGTGAGCTTGAGTTAGAGACACAGCATTTGGGGAAATAATTCCTGTGATACGTGCATCTTGAGATCCCCTGTAACAGAAGGGTAATCACAAAGCTTCCTTTATTTTTCCTCTAAGTAAAAGTGATACGATGTGAGCGATGCTACTCAATTTAGAACCACTGTGCAGAGATCCTGTTGTCATCTTTCGCAGTGTTTCTCACTTTAAAACGAGCAGCCAAACAACCCCTCCATGTTTTTTCTTCACCCCTTTAGTTCAAATGGTGCTATCGGGATCACTGAGCCTCGGCGTGTGGCTGCAGTGTCCATGTCCCAGCGAGTTGCTAAGGAAATGAACTTGTCGCACAGGTGAGGAGGGGAAAAAAAGCTGAGACCTTGCTAGGAAGGTAACGCTGAGATGCTCTGTGGGTGTCATAGACTGAAATCAAGAACTTCGCATGTTGCTTGTTCAGCCTTTGGCAAAGAACTTTGGGAGAGTTACTTATAAACTCCTCTGTGGGGCTGTCCATAAAGAAAACATAGGCAGATTTGTTGCTCCTAATGGTTGTAAGTTACTTTTTAGAAAGGGCTTTATGTAGATGATGTATGGGAAGTGGGCCTAGTTTGTCTCCATATGAGAAACCATTCCATAACTGAAATAACTCAAAGGGATGTTGCTGTCTATCCCAGCTTCCAGCATTCTGTGTGTGCTGGGCTCCGGGGAGCTGATGGCGTGCTTTTTGTCTTGTCTTGGCACCAAGTCTTAATTTAGTTGGGCTGAAGGCTGCCTTCTGCTCTGAATGTGAATTTTCTGTCTCTCCCTGGGCTTTTTCTTGTGGCTACCCTGGAATTTCCTCACAGGGTGGTTTCGTATCAAATCCGATATGAAGGCAATGTGACAGATGAAACCCAAATCAAGTTCATGACGGATGGTGTGCTGCTGAAAGAAATTCAGAAGGTAAGTTGCTGTCATCAGAATTACAAAATAGAAAGTATCTTGTGTAGCCGGTTGCCTTGCGTGGATTTGTCGACAGCCTTTCAAAGCAAAATCCCTTTCAGCACCAAAGATGTATTTCATCTCAACCCTTTATATTCCTGTCCAAGTCCCTAAACTTTAGGTTCTCTTGCTGTGTAAAATGACAGCAAGGAAGAGGCTCTCGGGAGCTGGGCTGCTTCGTGTAGGGTAAATGCATTAACCTGTGCTCAGGTATGTGGGAGAGGCCACAGCCCTAAGGATGGGGGGCTCTGTTTGTGTAGCCGTAGGTTGTCTTGACTTAAAGATGGCCTTGGGTGAGGCTTCATGTGGTGAAATCGATCTCTCTTCTCAGGATTTTCTGCTTTCAAAGTACAAAGTCATTATTATTGATGAAGCCCATGAAAGGAGTATGTACACGGATATCTTGATAGGCCTCTTGTCTCGCATCGTGCCTCTCCGCGCGAAGGTAAGGGAAGCAGCATTTCCGCCTCAGACGTGGGGAGCTGCCCTCTGTGGGAGGAGGGACTCTGGGTGATGTGGAAGGTGATGGAAATCTGACGGAAGCCATGAAATAACACTCGGGTAATGTGTTTGTCTTTCTATATGATCAAAGAAGCACAGAGCCACAAAAAGGGGAAATAAAAAATACGTATCGATACCAGCAGATGACTATTTTGGGCAACATCGAACAAACTTTAGACTTGCAGAGCCACGAGACACGTGTGAACAATTAAAATCTGCAGCCTGTTAGAAAGCAGGATGCGTACTGTTGTGCTGGAATAAGCTGCCAACAGCAGAGGAGATGGTTTGGGTCTGACGTCATGAAGTGGCTGGTCCTGAGCAATGCTGGGGGCTGGTGGACTGAGGGGCAGTGTTTGGCATCTGGTTTTGTTTTAAATACAGATGGAAAGAAAATGGAGTGGTTTAGAGGCAGGTCAGTGCCAGCATCAGGACTGCCAGCGTGAGGTGCTGCGTATTTTCAGACACGGTGCGGTTGAAGCTCTGTGTGTCCTGTCACTGGGCACGGTGCTTTTGTTGCCTTTAGACTGTGGGTGTTTTGGTGCAGAAACTTGTCTCCACTCCTGCTCGCAGCTCTGGGTTTGTGTGCTGCGTAGGGTACCCGCTGCCTGCTTCCAGGCCCAGAGTAACAGGTCTGTTTCCCTGCAGAAGGGGCTGCCGCTGAAGCTGGTTGTCATGTCAGCTACTCTGCGCGTTGAAGATTTCACCGATAACAGCAAGCTGTTTTCTGTCACACCTCCTGTCATTCAGGTATTGTTCTCCTCGCCGGGCTCTGCGTCACATGTAACAGCTGAAATGCAGCGAGGGTTTTCTTGATAAAATTAATTAAAATGTAAGGGCACTCTAATCTTTCCAGTTGGTGCTGAAATCTTTCAGATATCAATTTAAAAATAGTTAATGTGTTTAGACTATTGTTTCTTTTGGGACTTGGTGTTTTCCTTTCCACTTTTATCAGAAAACCACCCTAACAGAATCAGATAATCTTGGAAAACCTGTAAGTTACAGGTCAGGAGAACTAGAAAGCATCGCTCTAAGTTGGTGATCTGAAAGAGAGAAAAGTTTTGGTTTCTAGCTTGGCTGTGCAGTGTTCAGAGTAGACAACACTAATAACTTCAGTGGGTCCAGTGTTTTGTAGGCTAACAAAACTAAGAGCTGAACACAAATACAGGGAGAGCTTTTTTTAGTTCTCCCAAGAAAGCTGTAATGATTGTGCTGGAGTTACAACAGTAAACAAGCTTTTCTTTTCTTTTCTTTTGTCTCTCGTCTCTAGGTAGACGCAAGGCAATTCCCTGTAACTGTTCATTTTAACAAGAAAACCCCCCTGGATGACTACAGTGGGGAGTGCTTCAGGAAGGTCTGTAAAATCCACCGAATGTTGCCCTCGGGTAAGGTCACTGCTGAGAACCTCTCAAATTCTTTACACTTAACTCTCTAAAGTTTTCTGGTTTGTTTTTTTTTTTTTTTTTTTGAGGGGTAGGTTTTTGTTGGATTTGTTTTGTTTTGGGGTGAGGTGTTTTTTGTAAGTTGAACGTGGGACTGCAATGATGTATCATGTGCTTTTTAAGTAAAAGGTTTTTCATGTGAAAAATTACCCTTCAGTTAAACCATAGTTACAATACAATGCTTCTTGAAGGAGCAGAAGACCAAGGCAGTCAAGCACCCTGTTCCTCCTTGTTACTTCCTGGCATATGTGGCCTGTCGTTAATGAAGAACGAGATCTGAAGCTTTCCAAGGTGGCACGCCTATGCTGAAGTTGAGTGATTTCTTCTCTTGCAGGTGGGATTTTGGTGTTTTTAACAGGCCAGGCAGAAGTTCACTCTCTCTGTAGAAGGCTAAGGAAAGCCTTTCCTTTCCAGAAAACCACCACTGCAGGTAACGCTATAGAATGAAGGGCTGTTAAATGTTGAATTTATCCCACTAAGGGGAAAAAAAAAAAAAAGAAAAACACAAAACAACAGTTGGGGAAAGAGCTCATTGTGGATGATTTTGATGACTGATGAGGTTTGAGCTGTTTTGAGTTTGGGGAGAAGGTTTATGTGTATGATCCTTTCCAGTTCCCCAGAAGCTATCGCATATCTTCACTTACTCTGCTGCTTGGGAATTAAAGTGGAAGTGCTGCTGCTTGTTGGTGGCTGTTTATTTTCAGGATAGGGGAATTTCCCAAGATGACTTCAGACAGTCAAACTCTAATACTGCTCAGCTAATTGTCTCCTCAACCTCAAGGCATCCAGTTGCTGCGTGTGCTGCTGTTGATCTCTGTATGGTTCCTGAATGGAATTAGAACATTATACTTGTGTGTCATGCCTGTCCCCTCTGCCTTCAGTGTGACTATTTGCTTTTTTTTTTTCTGCACTGTGACGCTTTTTAAATCCCCTAAAAAGGTGAGAGTGAGACCAGACTCTCCCCACTGCTTTTTCCTAGAGGAAAGCGTGCTCATCTGACAGTAATTCCACTGGCTGTTTTTGTAGGAGGAGACGTTGACAAAGAGGAATCACTAGAAGAAATCAGAAAATTTAAGAAATCGAGGAAGCGGAAGAAAGTTATGGTAATGTGTGATGGCTAGAGTTCCTCCAAGAGACAGGAAGGAGCAGGTACCTCCCTGCAGTCAGTACTGTTGTGTAGCTGTGTTTCTCACCAGGCTGTTGTAGACTCTTATGACCCCTTGTAGCCTACATATGTCCCCTCAGGAAATCCAGTAAGGCTTCCTGCACTGATAACTGCTGCAGTAGGAGCAGCACAGTGCTCCAGTGTGTCCCTGGGCATTATGGGCAGGAGATTGATTTCAGCTGAGTACTGACAATCAAAACTTGAATGGAAGGAGTTCCAGACTTTCTGGCTCTGGGGTTACTCCTTCTCTCGCCATTTGTTACCCAGAATGGGGACTGATGCATCTGTGATGAAGGGCAGTGTTTGGCTTCCACCCAAGCCTTACACGGACTTGGTTAGCAGGAGGTCTTGATGTTACAGATATACTACCCACTGACATTGGATCCTGGTAGCTGAAGGAGCCTGAAGTAAAGAAATTTAACCCTTTCCTGCTGTCCCACAAGTGCACAAGCTTGGCTCAGCACAATGTCATTTAAAATACTTGAGTTATTCCCCCTGACTCTCCCAGTTACCAAATGCTGAACCTTAGCCTTAAAATACAAATGAGCTCTCTCAATCCCTCTGTCATCTTCAGGTCAACAAATATTTGGAGTAAGTGCTCAGCTTTGTTTTCAAAGTAATAAAAAGTGCCGTTTGTGTCCCGTTTCTGTTCATCTTTCCTGTCTTTCTCAGATGCTCCCCAAAATTGATCTGGACAATTACTCTGTTGTACCAGTGGATGAAGGAGATGAAGACAGAGACGCTGAAACTGATGACGATATTGCAGGGTCTGATCTTGACCTTGATTTGGGAGATGGAGACTCAGAAGAAGGTTTGGCACTTAAGAAATAAACAAATCCCTATCTCCTGTCACCTGTGAAATGTGTGACGTAAGCTAGTTGTCCTTTGCTAAACTGGTGTGGTAACACAGCACACTTCTGTCCCGGGAGAGATGTTAAGATCTTCCAGCTTCAGCTTTGTACCAGATATTTTACTGGTTTTAAATGAGGTAGTGTTTGTGAAGATGTTGTTGGGACTAAGCCTGGAAGCTGACTTTCTGAATATTTAACAATATTGGTTTATTTCTTCACAGATGAGAAATCTGATTCATCCCTTCCACTCTATGTGCTCCCACTTTATTCGTTGCTAGCACCAGAGAAACAAGCAAAGGTAAAGTATTTATTGTGACAATGAGTGGATGATCCTTAGAGATGTGATGGCTGTCTGAAGTCACATGTGCTTTGTGAGTTTAAATTTCCATCTCAGACTATCTGCCAGTGGACAGACTGGAATGGCTCAACGGGGCAAGCTGGGATGGGATCAGAGCAGGCCTTGCTTGGGCTGGGATCTCCCTGATGTTCCAGTTCAGCAAGTTGAAAGAGATGAAAGCGACCATCCTGCAGCATGTTTAAATTAGTCATGGCCCTGGGGTCTGCCAGGATCCTGCTGCCAACAGGCAGTCGGTATAAATTCTGGCATTCCCTCTTGGGCCTTGGAGGTGGCAGCAGTGTGTCTAAATATGACTCAACACCGGAGTCTGCTCCAGTGGAGACCCTGTAGATGTTCCTGAGGGATTAACTAAGCTGGATAGAGAGCTCCAGAGCTGGAGACAAAGGGTTAAGCCTTTGGTCTCACTCTTGGGTTTCACCGAGATGCCATATGCGTTGTCATCCCTTTGCAGCCCATCCAGGTTGAGTGCCTGTCCTTTTCCCAGTGTTGGCAGCGTGTCCCATGTGCCCATCTGTTTCTTGCAGGTATTCAGGGCTCCTCCTCCTGGCACGAGGCTGTGTGTTGTAGCCACCAACGTGGCTGAAACATCCCTTACCATCCCAGGCATCAAATACGTGGTCGACTGCGGAAAGGTCAAGAAACGTTTCTATGACAAAATTACTGGGGTTTCATCTTTCAGAGTCACGTGGATATCTCAAGCTTCGGCTGACCAGCGGGCGGGCCGGGCTGGCCGAACAGAACCAGGGCACTGTTACAGGTTAGCTCCCTGCCGTGGAAGGTTAGGAGAAACAAAAAGCCCAAGGAGTATCAATGTGAATGTGACAGCTTCCCCTGTCCTGCTGCCCCTTTCTCTGGACCTACTGCTGCTTGAAACATTTTGGGTTTGCTCTGTTCCAATAGGAGAGGTGAAGCCAAACCTGAACTGCCACTGGTGATGTTGGTTTGACAGTTTGGCTTCTCAGGGGCCTTTCTCGTGCTGGAACCCCTTATTTTGGTGGCCATATTAGTAGGGGTTCCACTCCAAGCCAAGTCAACTTTGCGTGAGCAGGGCGATATGCCCCAACCATGTAAATCACTACGTGGTTATGTAAATGGTACCCACAGCTGCCTCTTTTTAAAACCCTTGCCAATTTTCCATGTGTATCTTTTGAGTTAAAATTTCTTTTAAGTCTCTAAGCAGCACTTCTGGTCCTCCTAGGTTATACTCTTCAGCAGTCTTCATGGACTTTGAGAAATTTTCTGCTCCAGAAATAACAAGGCGACCGGTAGAAGACTTGATTCTGCAAATGAAGGCATTAAATATAGAAAAGGTGAGGTGTAAACTGACTTTGTACTACAGTGCTCTGCCCCTGAGAGCCAGAAACAGACACAAATGTCTTTTATCATCATTGCTTGAGGCTGTGCCTTGTGTTAGGAATTAAGATCCTGGGATTTGATTGCAGAAGCTGCTCTGAATTCCACCAGGCCTTCACAGACATGTTTGTTCTGGTAACAAGAGCTTTCTTATATTCTTAGTAGTGAAAAAAACTTGTCCAAACAGGGGCTGTGTTTTGAAGGTAGCTTCAGAAAGCACAATACTTAAAGTTAGACCTTAAAGCAGCCTGCCCTGGGCAGTGCCTGGGGTCACTGGCAGCGAAGGGTGACGCTCGTATTCTTGTTTCCATATGTTTTTGTTCTAAGCAGGGTGATGCTGGTATTGCTGTTTCCTCATGCTTTTGTTCGAAGCGTTTCCTCCCATGATATGGCCTTTCCTCTTGCTCTTGGCAAGCATCTTGAATGTTTTTCTTGGGTATATGTAACCAGAGGGGAGGGTGTCACTCCCTTCCAGGACTTCATCCTGTGTTTGGACTCTTTTTCAGCGGGAGCTGTGTCAGTGATGTACTGAGAGACGTTTTCTCTTGGTGTCTGTAGGTAATCAACTTCCCGTTCCCAACATCACCTCCAACAGAAGCACTTGCAGCAGCTGAGGAGTTGCTAATAGCCCTGGGTGCCCTGAAGGAACCCCCTATGACAGGAAGGTAATGTCTCTGGTCCCCCACAAATTTCTCTCAGCACCGCTGCTCGTCTGTTAGTGGGCAATGCCGTCATGGAGTTGTTTGGGTTGGAAAGGACCTTTAGGATCATCGAGTCCAACCATTAACCCAGCACTGCCAAGTCTGCCCCTAAACTATCTCCCTCAGCACCAAATCTTCATGTCATTTAAATCCCCTCAGGGATGGGGGCTTCCCACTTCCTTGGGCCTGGGCCAGGCCTTGACAACCCTTGCAGGGAAGACTTTTTTCTTAATGTCTTCCCACCTGCTTCTCCACCTCAGCCCTCTCAGCTAAAGGTGTTCTTTTTGTACAGAGACTGGCATCATTTTAGCAGCCTCTGTTTTACCTGTCTTTGTTTTACTGGCCCTCGGTGTGTTTGGGCAGGGAAGGCCTGCGCTAGGAGCGTGCCATGCGGGGCAGGTGGGATCTGCATGAGGAAGAGGAATCTTCTCCCTGGCCTGTGGGACCAGCACATAACAAAATCCAAGAGAACACAACAAACTAATTGGGCTGCCAAACTCAGAAACACTGACTTGTTCTGGTGCAGCACTTACTCCGTTACATGCCTTTTCCACCCCCAGGCTGAAGCAGCAGCTGGCAGCAAAGCTGAGTTGCCCTATTAGTCCCCTGGGCAGAATAATGGCCACTTTTCCTGTGGCCCCCCGCTACGCGAAGATGTTGGCGTTAAGCCGGCAGCACGAGTGCCTGCCGTACACCATTACCATAGTGGCTGCAATGACCGTCCGGGAGCTTTTTGAAGAGTTTGACAGGTGAGTTAGCCTGACATCCTCTTGACAGGATGTCACCTTGTCACAGGTGGTGCCTCTCTTACGTTGAGGCTCCTCTGCACGCAAGCACAATACTCATTTATGCTATTCTGTGTTTCTTTCAGGCCAGCAGTAAGTGAGGAAGAGATGGTGAAACTGAAGGGGAAGAAGGGAAGGCTTTTACAGATGCAGAAGATCTGGGCTGGGCAGGGGCCGATGCAAAAGCTGGGAGACCTCATGGTGATGTTAGGTATCAGTGATCACCTTGGCTGTTAGCTGCCCTTCTGTTCTCCCTGTCACCCTGAGCTCTCGGCTCTGTATGACCAAAGCCATCCTCAGGCTGAAGGGCTAAGTCCAGCTATATAGAGAGAATGGTGGGGGTTGGAAGGGTGCTCTGGAGATCAGCGAGTCCAACCCCCCTGCCAGCCCAGGATCACCCAGGGCAGGCCACACAGGAACAGATCCAGGTGGGGCTTGAAAGTATCCAGAGAAGGAGACTCCACAACCTCTCTGGGCAGCTTGTTCCAGGCTCTGTCACTGGAACAGTCAAGAAGTTTCTCCTCATGTTGAGGTGGAACTTCCTATGTTCAAGCTTATGCCCATTATTCCTTGTCCTATTACTGGGAACCACAGAAGAGAGACTGGCCCCTTCCACATGACACCTGCCATTCAAATATTTATAGACGTTAATAAGATCCCCTGTCAGCCTTCTCAAGACTAAACAGCCCCAGTTCACTCAGTCTTTCCTCATAGGAGAGATGTTCAAGTCCCTTAATCATGCTCATAGCTCTCCATTGGACTCTCCCCAGGAGATCTGTGTCTCTCTTGAACTGGGGAGCCCAAAGCTGGACACAGTATTCCAGGTGTGGTCTTGTCGGGGCAGACGAGAGGGGCAGGAGAACTTCCCTAGACCTGCTGTTCTTGGGGCAACCTGCCTGTGTCCCAGGCTAACGATGAGTGGGAGCACGTGTTGCCTCTGACAGAACCGTCCCCATGGTTGGTGTGATTAGGAGAACCGATCAGCTAAATCACTCTCTCCGCTTGACTGTTCTCTGCAGGAGCAGTGGGGGCCTGTGAGTACGCTGGGTGTACCCGCCAATTCTGCGAAGAAAATGGGCTTCGATACAAAGCCATGCTGGAGATCAGGCGCTTGAGAGGGCAGCTGACGACAGCGGGTGAGGGGGTTTGCAGAGGAATTGCTGTGTTTATTCGCTTTTGGGGAGGAGGGTGACAAATCAACTGGGCTGTTTGTTGCAGCTTTTTTTTTTTTTTCCCCTGTTGAATCTTAACTCTCCTTTTTCTCCCTGCAGTGAACTCGGTCTGCACTGACGCTGGTCTCTATGTTGATCCAAAGATGAAGCCCCCAACAGAAGCTCAAGCAACTTACCTCAGACAGATTGTGCTGGCAGGGCTGGGGGATCACGTTGCCCGAAGGGTTCAGGCAGAAGAGCTCCTGGATGAGAAGTGGAAAAATGGCTACAAGGTAAACAGCTTGATTTGCCTAAATTCCTCTTCCCCTGTGTGGCAGAAAGATGCTTCTGTGCAAAGCCTGGGTTTCTGGCTGGCTGCAGCACTGGGGCTGCGTGTGCTGTCTTTCCATAACTTCTCCCCATAGAATTTAAGTTTCCAGTGTTGTAATTTCCCAGTCCTCAAGTAGGAGTTGTTATAAAAGAGCTAACAAGCTGCATTAGTTCATCTTGCAAAGTGCTTGATGTCTCCAGAGAAGGTGAAACAGAAAATTATGGGGTTATTACAAACCTCCATTACTTAAGGAAACCATACAAATGTACATCTGAGAGGGACTGAAATAAGATGCAATCAAGAAATGGGATTGCCAGTAACTGCTCTTACTCTGCCTCACTCTTCTGTGCTTTCTTCAAGACTGCTCTCCTGGACGATCCGGTGTTCATCCATCCAAGCTCAGTCCTCTTCAAACAACTCCCAGAGTTTGTGGTGTATCAAGAAATCGTTGAGACTACAAAACTGTATATGAAAGGTGAGACTGAAGTGCTGCGGCCCCTGCTTCTTCTGCAGCTCTGGGGAGGGTTCAGAAATGCCTTAGCAGAACGTGTCCCTTGCTGTGGTGACTGAGCGCTCTCCTTGCAGAGTTCTCCTGCCCCCTGGGATTTGGATCCTTCTGCTTTCTAGATCTGGATCAGGGGAAAAAATGGGCCTGGTTTATTCTTTGTCTAGCAGAACGAAGCAAAAGCAAAGCTCAGCTTAGCAAATAGCCACTCTGCATTGGCTGTGTTAGCAATACCTACCTACTGTTTGTCTCAGAACAGAAG
The DNA here is from genome assembly GCA_033439905.1 of Ceryle rudis. Taxonomy (NCBI): domain Eukaryota; kingdom Metazoa; phylum Chordata; class Aves; order Coraciiformes; family Cerylidae; genus Ceryle; species Ceryle rudis. Next base: position 15,240 of record JAAGNO010029749.1, read on the forward strand.
AGAATTAAAAAGTTGTGTTGAAAAATGAGATAAAAATAAATTGTGGAGATGAGATCCTGACCATGCACGGTACTCGTGGGACTGCTGGCGAGTGCTGGCCCTTGGCAGTGAGCCTGCATTCAGGCCTGTGTTTTTTCCTCCAAAGGTGTGTCCGCAGTCGAACCAGAGTGGATTCCTGCCCTGCTGCCACCCTACTGCCACTTTGGGAAGCCTCTTGAAAATCCTCCTCCGTCTTACTGCCCTGAAACAGGCCGAATTCGATGTCACAGACCAAGTGTCTTTTGTAAGTGTCTTGAAAAGTGTCACTCAGTAGTTTTGTCACAAAAGAGCTGCTCTATAGTGACTGTAATGCTGCTTTTAATGAGTCTGTCATCAGACCAGAAAGGACAGGTTCATCTTGGACTATTCAAACAGCTTATCAGTGGTTTGAGTAGCTCCATGGAATTTGTAGCATTTAAATCTCATCATCTTCCCACGGCCACGGGCATTTCAACCCCGTCTGCTCCCCCTGCGAAGGAGCACGGCTGGCTGGGTGGTGGCAGCATCCTCACCACTCCTGTTAGTGCCTGCGTGGTCACATCTCCCTCAGAAAGGTACCCTCCTCTTGAACCATTTAGAAGGCTCAGTGTGATCTTTCTTTCCAGATCGAGTTAGCTGGCAGCTCCCTGCTGTGGAAGTTGATTACCCAGAAGGTATTGATCGCTACAAATACTTCGCCAGGTTCCTGCTTGAAGGGAAGGTGTGTTCCAGCTGCTTGAATTCCTTTGTGTTATCAATAAGTTTTTAGCCCAGTTTTTTGGAGGAGATGAGCCTTGTGGCTTCTTTGTGCACGTGCCCTTTCCTCAAAACTTGTTGGTGGCTGCAGTTGTTGCTGCAGTGGTGGGGAAGGTATCTTTAAAATACAAAACAGCATGAAAATCAGCATTTGGGTGAAAGACTCCCTAATTGAAGTCCTGGTTTTGCAAAGGAAAAAGCAGTAGCTCATGTTGTTGTCCATTCTGAGACAGGAGAGTTGTCTAGCCAGCCAGTCAGGGCAGGATTAGTACAGAGACATGGGTGGGAGAGATGGTAGTAGAGGATATGGGGTGGGAATCTACGGTAATCCAAGTTCACTGATGACTGTCTCCACAGAACAGTTCGTTTACCTTGTTCACTACAACTTGTCCTAACAAATCTTCCAGGTCATTGAAAAATTGAGTTCTTACAGCCGGTGTCTGCTTTCCAGCCCCCTCATAATGCTGAAGACATGGTCCAAGTAAGTTTTAAAAAACAAACATTAAGTTCGTTGTCTCCACCAAGCACTTTCAACTTCCTTTTAAATAAGAAAAAAAAAAAAAAATTTAAAAAATTCAATGCTGGGAAATGTGTTCTAGATAGTGATCTTGGCTGTAGCTGCAGGCAGAGGAAAATGAGTTTTCTTACCAAGAAAAATCATTCCTCAAGAGAATTGGGCGATGGTGAGGGCGGTGGGGAAGAACACACGCAGCCTGCTGGTCACGCTCACCTCTGCAGGCTGCCTCACACAGGTACAGCGCTCGTGCGTGTAAGGAGCAGGCAGCCGAGCACTAGTACTTCCCTGCTTTTCTTTGCAGTTCGGCCAATTATCCTGTTGTTATTTCTTTTCAAAACCGTGTTTCCAACTGTGTTTTCCTCATGGTTTTGATGACGTTAATAGAAGTGTGACCCTTAGAGGGACTCCCGGCTGCTGCTTGCCTTGCCATCCCGATGGTGCCCTCTCTTCTCCACCAAAATGAGCTTTCTCTGAGTCTCCTGCAAGTTTTCACGGAGATGACAGATGCGAGGGTTTTGAAAGACTTTGTTAACAGTGACTGATGCTATCTGAGGGTCCCGCGAAGTGTTTCCCTGTTGTAGTCAGTTCAGAGCTCACCACGGGACCTAGGGGTTCTGTGTTGCTTAGCAGACAACTCTGTGCTGTCAGCAACAAGAGCAACCTCATGCACTTGTAACAACAAGAAGTTGGGGGGTTGGGGGGGGAAACTACTTCTAGTGAACTCCTTGAGCCAGTGACGAGTATCTGTACCCAGAGGCCGTGTGTTTCTACATCTATATCCAGCCTTTTAGAAATATTCCGAGTGTGAATTCAGGAAGGTAAGCAGAGTGCTGCAGCACTTTGCTGAACTCTGCTAATGAGTGTTGTTTTGTTGCACTGTTTTATTTCGGACTGATTCAGACTTCAGCCCAGGACAGAGTCCCTCCTGCAGGCTCTAGTTGCAGAAAATTGTGATAATCGTGATACTTTACTGGCTGCGTGGAAGAAAAACCCTAAATGTAAGTGTTCTGTTTGCTTAACCATCAGTCATATCGGGGCAGACCTGGTGGTAATACATCAAGCACTGTTGAATTATAATTCAAAAAATGGATGATTTCATTTGATAAGCTCCAGTCCCTGATTCCCGTTGCCATCTAATCACTTCTCCCTTGCTTTCCAGACCTGCTCGCAGCCTATCGGCAGTGGATCCCTGAAGCTATGCATGAGGACCTAGCCAAGAACTGGCCACCGGTAGCACTGTGAAGTGCCCGGCTCTGTTCTTCCTGGACTCCTTTTCTCTGAAGATGTTTTGGGAGCTTGGGTTTCCTGGGAAAGCTGATGACACAGTTGGCTTTGCTAACTGTTAGTGATACCTTTCTGTAAGAGAATGGGGTGTTATTCTGGTTTTCTGGGAAGCCCTCTGTGTCCCCAGAAGCCTTACCAGCTGTTCAGCTGGTGTTTTGTAATATTGATGTTTGGATAATTTTATCCATTGTATTTTATAAGGGGGGGGGGGTTAGCTGAAGTTTCTCTTTGGACTATATTAGTCATCTGGACTATAATAAATATGTATAGTTCTTGGTTTGAATGGGAATTGAATCTGGGTGGTTTGAGCTCTCACCTGGGCTCTTTTCTCTACCAAGAATTGCAGCAGAAGTTTGCAAACTGCTCTTATGGGAAGGAAATAAAAAAAAAAAAAAAAAACCCAAAACCAACCACCACCCAGGAAAATAATGAGCCTGTTTACAAATTTACTTTGAAAGTGGGCAAAAGAAAGCAACCTGTGCTCTAAACTGAGGTATTTCTCAAGGGGAGGGGGAGAGGGAGGTGCTTGAGCTGGGCCCGGGGAGGTTGAGACTGGAGAGTAAGCAGCATTTCTTTACCGAGAGGGGGGGTCAGACCCTGGAACAAGCCTCCCACAGACGTGGGGGCTGGCGCAAGCCTGGCAGGGGTGAGGAGGCAACTGGACACTTCCCTTAAAAACGTGCCTTAAACTTTAGTCAGCCCTGAAGTGCTGAGGCACTTGGACCAGATGATCGCTGGAGGTCACTTTTCACTGAAAAGATCAGTTTTAGTCTGTAACATTGGCCTCACAGGGTTGAGGGAGGGGGGAGAGCAGAAAGGGGTTGGTTTCCAAAAGAAAGAAAGAAAAAGGAAATGAAAGAGGGAAGAAGAAAAAGAAAAAAAAAAAAAAAAAGTGGAGATGCCGGGGATTGAACCCGGGGCCTCATACATGCAAAGCATGCGCTCTACCACTGAGCTACATCCCCTGCTTATCACAATGTTTTTGCACAGGTAATACAGACGTACTAAGGAAGCAGCGCGTCAGGCTCGGCCCTGCACCGAGTCGCCTGCACTGCGGCCTCCCCGCACTGCCCAGCTCCACGTCGCGACCCGGCGCTGGCAGCAGCTGCGGGAGCAGCGCGGGGCGGGCGGGCGGCTCCGTCTGAGGTGGATTGTGTGCCGCTAGCGAGGGATGTGACCTTATAGTGGAAAGCGGGAAAAATAATACTTGTGGTCGTCCTCGTTAGTATAGTGGTGAGTATCCCCGCCTGTCACGCGGGAGACCGGGGTTCGATTCCCCGACGGGGAGGTTTCAGTTTTACCCCGCGCTTTCATTTTCGGTGGGTGGCCCTGCGCAGGGGGTTGCGTGTGGAACGGCGAGGCCTGAGCGCCGAGGACCGCGTTACCCCCCCCCACGAGGGCAGCCTGAGAGGAAGGAGTGAGGTGGATCAGGCAGAGCTGCTCTTTATGCCAGCGGAGGGGGCCGGGTCCCGCCGCGCTTCCCAAAGTGCCTCCTGAGCACTCCGCCACTGGAAAGTAGGGCTGCCTGGGGTCCCGTCCCCGCCCTGCGCGGGGTTGGAAAGCAGCACGAAGGAAGGTAAGAGGGGAACCGGCTTACGAACGGAACCCACGCGCTGGCCCCCACGGGTGGGCTGGGTGGAGTTCTATCAATGGCCAGAAAAGAGCTTTCACGCAGCCGAAATAGCTCAGTTGGGAGAGCGTTAGACTGAAGATCTAAAGGTCCCTGGTTCGATCCCGGGTTTCGGCAGCATGTAACTTTTTGCTTTTATGGGGCTGTATCTGGAGTCCTGTTGCGGCAGTCACGGTAGTCAGCGGGATTTTACGCACGAGCTGCAACGATGAGACTCAGGCGAGTGGCGGGTGCATGGGCATGTCCCGGTCGGCCCCAAAACGTTTGCGTGTCGTCCTCGTTAGTATAGTGGTGAGTATCCCCGCCTGTCACGCGGGAGACCGGGGTTCGATTCCCCGACGGGGAGACTGGTTACTGTTTTCTCGGTCACGTTTTTTCATATACTTTGCATGTCTGAGGCCCCAGGCATTATTTTTTTTTCTAATTTCCGAAGGAGGGAATAAAAACCCCACAGTTTTGTGTGCCAGCAGCGCGTTCCCGTACTTCTGAGAGTTGCTGAAGGTCACAGATCGCTGTACACGCTGCCGTACACCACGCGACACCTCACCCCAGGCCTGGGGGGCCCTGGGCGCCAGCGAAATCCCTCACTGAGCCGGGTGCTCTCGGCCCCCGGGCTTCCCTTCCCTCCGCCTGCCCCGCTCCCCGCACGTCCCGCTCCCCGCACTCCCCTCTCTCCGCTCCCCCGGCCGCGGCGAGGGGCGCGCAGGGACCTGGCGGCCTGGCAGAGGCTCCAGGACGGGGCAGGGGGATGTAGCTC
>JAAGNO010029751.1:12711-34721 GCA_033439905.1 Ceryle rudis
GATCTGCTTATTTACATTACAACGTCTCTGGTGTGTTGCGGGCGGGCGCGGGGTGGGGAGGGAAGAGTGGCACGACGGCGGGGGGGGGGGGGGGGGGGGGGGGGGGGAACACGACCCAACCACACCACCACAGGACTAGGGATATCAAGTTTCTGAAGATAGATTTGACAGTACTGAGAAACAGGAAGCATACTTCCACTGATTGCTATTTGATTTCATAACAACAATAATTAAAAGACCACACACAGAGCCTTTTCCCAGCATTTAGAAAAACACAACAGTTTGTTGTAATCCTCTTTCAATTATTGGTGAACATTTTTGCCTTTGAGGTTCTGATAAGCATGTAACCGTAAAGCAAAGGTTTCTGTAACCTCTTGGTCTAATTTCATCACAGCTCAAAGGCAGGCACTTAACCAAGCACTTGGGAACCTAAAATGCTATTTACGTACTCAGGAAAGTAGCTCAGGAAAACTCTCCTAACTTGTTTACTCAAGACACCTTAGGAATCTAAAGTTCCAGGCTTTTATAGTGCATCAATAGGAGAAAATAATGGTCTTTCAACTGGATAAGAGTATGCTTGTTTGCCTGTCATTTTGCAAGAGTCTAGCTTTAGCCTCAGTGCTCAGTCAAGCACTTTGGCAGCAAGGTGGGATGGCATTACTAGCATTCTCCTGCAGCTCATATTGGTCCTCTCTCAGACACCACAGCTGCTTCCTCTGCTGCCTCCCTGCATTTTCCACTGCTCACTCAAATCTTCTATTTATAACAGAAGAAGGGATATAATTTTTATTGAGTGTTAGGATAAGCCAATTAAGTGCCCAAATAGTACTAATAACCCAAAAATCCCGAGTTAAAATCATCATCTTCTATTTGTTCGCAACCTGAAATTTGCACAGGGGTACTGAATTAATCCCCAGCAGCTTATAGAACTGGCAACAAACTGAACTGAATTTCTCCACATAGAAGAGAAGGCAGAATCTGCCACTTAGCTCTCCAAACCCCATTTCTAAAACTCTGCATTCCCACTGCAAGGAGCAATTTGAGTAAGTGGTTTCTCTGTAGGCAGTCTTCAATGGCCTTGTCAGGAAGCAAATACCAAACCAAACAAACAAAACACACAACATGATGAGAAATAATGGCTAATAAACAGAGAAGTGCTGCAATCTAATCCTATTGAATTTTCTATTTTTATAACTAGGGACAAAATCCAGAAGCTATGTGAATCAGTTAAGACTGAAAATGGTCATAATTCTTCTGGTCAAAATCTGTCTCAGTGAATAGGAGAGGCAACTGGGGAGAGGAAAAAAAAAAAAAAAAGCTATCTAGTTGAATATTCACCTCCCAGTAATAAAAAGAGTGAAGTCTGATTTTTTATGTAAGTGAATTTTCTATAAACAAAATTCTAAAACATTATTAAGAAAACCCCTATATATATACATATGTTCATATAGACACATATATATACATAGACATTACAATACATTTGTTTAAAAAGCCTGTCAATAATCACTGGGTTTTTGTGATGTTGTTTTTTTCAATACACACGTTTTATTGAGAAAAGCATCAGAATTAAGGTGTACCCCACATTTTGTGCATCCTGCACTTAAATCATTCACTCATGGTGTGGTTGTAATACAACCTGGTTTAGAGTACTGAGGTTTTGTGCATAGGACCATCTAAAAGCAAAAAAAATGCAACATTCACAGAATTTGTCCTAACTAAGGGGATGAAGAGTTCTGGTTTTTGTCTCCTGTTTCCATAATTGTGTACAATCAATTTACTTCAGCAGAGGGATGGAGAAAGACAACAGTGAGCAAGTGGTGTATACCACCAGCACCACCTTTTTGGGTGTGCATGTCATCAGCATCAGTTCTGGGGGCAGATTCTTGCCAATGCATTTCTGCTTGCATGCCCTTACTGCCTTGCCTTCCTCTTGTAATCTCACTCTTGTCATACTATACAATGCTTACTTTTATTGTTTTGATTATTTATTTTACAATGCTTACTCCTACCTCCTTAAAAATAACAAAGCATTCAAGCAATAAAAACATTATGTCTTTTACCATTGTATCACTAATGGCTGTGACAATTCTTTTCTTGGTGAAGACTTGGCAAGCTTTATGTAAGTACATAAAATGGGCCCACTAGTGAATAAAATGTTTCACTTTTTCTTCCTGAATATTGTCTGTCCTGAGAAGAAAAATGGAGCTGGTTTAAGGTACAGCTGAGAGAATAAAGATTCTTCTTGTACCTTTTGATTTCTGCTCTGTTATGAATCTTTCACATTTCAGGTGGCTAGTAGGTGGGTTTAGTGCTCCAAACAGTAACCAAAATCCTCTCAAAACTGAACAACCTTTTAACCCTCTGCCACAACACAATGTACTGTTATTGGATTACTTTTGACTTTGGAGGAAAATAGCCCATCATTAGATGATGTATGCTTTTACACATTCAGCTAGATTTAACAATGGCAAGTTAAATGTTGAATAATAGGGGCAAAACCTGTGGATTTCTTCCTGTAGGAAGAATAAATATGAGACTGTCTCCCCTAGAAATCTATCTGTATAAAAGTATCACACTTACTTTACAATGACACTTCCCATACTATAATAATGTTCTCAGACTACTGTAACATTATTGGGAACATTTTCACTGGTCAAAAACCTGAGATCTTAATGTTTTTGTAATGGCTTTTGACATCAAACGTATTTTACGTCAGCAGAATACAGCCTACTCTTAATGAAACCTTCTAGGGGCAGGTGAAATCTGTGCCCAGGTTCCTCCTACTTTGATGACATTTTGGGGGGAGTTAAACATTTTTTTGGCAATTCTTCCCTGGTAACCAGTTATAAGTCTATGTACATTTTATTAGTCAGAATCAGTCTTACTGAATTTTTAGTGAATTCTTGTGCTGAATTGACTCAGGAAGGCAAGAATGATTTTTAAATAGCTCTTTAAATACTTCCAAAAATTACACATCATTTCTCTGATGGTTGCGTGGATGCTCTTTTACTCTCTCATACAATTTGGGAAGAGAAATATTAATCACTACTAATGAGACCAGTGTCTTACTCCTTAGCACCCTTTTCTAATCTCAGACTACAAATTGCCCAGCCAAGTCAGCTATGGAATAGCATGAATTCATTCAATGACTTCTAATTGCTTTTCTAAGTATCATTTGTAGTATTCAGTCATCATAGTTTCACTAAATTCTCATTAGTTAAAGCAGTCATTTTTGCTTTAGAATTAACGTAAGATGTGTGGGAGGGAGACAGAGATAGGTCAGACTACTTTCCAATAGCTTGGGGGTTTTTTTAAGTTTAGTTTAAAATTTCAGCCAGGAAAGAAACCTTAACCCAGAGATTTCTAAACGCAGTTTTATGGAACTCAGGGAACTAAAATGTTTCCTCATGAATGCGAAGGCTTAACTGACTTTGTTCAAAATTTGTAATCTGATACAGGATTCTCCTGGCAGCTTCACTTCTGTCTTCATGTACCTAGGTGCTTCTCATAAACTTTATGCATGTATTGTTAGTACTGAGGAACATTGCTTAGATCTGAAAGGTAAGAGGTATATATTGGCCATTAAGACAAATTATTAAGACCAATGTAACATCATATTTATCCATATTCAGGCCTTAAGACATAAAATTGTCTTAAAATTTGATACTGTGTAACATTCATGACTCATACTTACATTAGAAAGATTGCCAAAAAATTTATGCTACTTTTACTGAGACACCGTATGTCAGTAGGTTTATTCAAGGCCCCTACACAACAGAGATACAGGATTTGTTACAATTTAACTGCCAAATACTAAAACAATACTACAGTTGTTAGAGATTGTTATAGTTATTAAAGGACTCCACTGAAGAAGATCAAAGAAAACCATAGTTGTAATCCCTCCTGCAGAACCTCACTCACAAGCCAGGTGCAAGGGAGGCCACCTCAGTCTCTAACCCTCTGTTAATTAGAGTTTCCCAAAATCAGGCCAGAGAAAACAAGGATTATCTGTGTCTCTGCTGATATTTCCTTTTTCACACTTGTATCTTTCTAAATTATAGCTTTGCTGGAAACTTAAAACAGGTTATTTTCCCAACTTAGGCTTGGTTTACCTTTGCTTTGTTCAAGGAATACTAATTCATTTCCAAAGAAGTAAAGCTTAATAAAGAAAGTCATTCTGCTCCCTATAGGCCTCCTATAAAGAAACTGAGAGAAGCTATGCTTTTTTTGTACCACTAAATAAAATTATTTCCCACTTGAATTAGGAAAACTGGAATAATATTGTGACAGGTATAAGCAAACGTGGGTTTTTTCCTCTGATAATTCACCTACAAATATCACTGACTTTCTTTTTAATCTCCCACAATTCCAACTTCATAAGATGACATGAGCTGATGAAAACAGGAACTGTTATCTTTTCACCTTCTACTTATTATTGTTAATAATAATACCTCATTCTTACATATGAAGATGCCAATGAGAATGTACACTGAAATAACACTTATTCAATCAAAATAATACATGTATAAAATCAGAATACATGATTTAATTTTTTTTTTCAAATCAATGGGATGTTTGCTATTGTTACTTTTGTAAATGGCATAGAATTTCATGGTCATTTTCCGCTTGCTTTCATCCAAACACAGCTTATTACTATGTGGGAATGCTAAGCTTTTTGACAGATGTATACACTTTTATCATGTTACGTGGGCATACCCCTTTATGAACTTCTACAACCATCCAGCTTCTAAAAGTAATTTTCTGACAAAAAATATTTGTAATAAACCTGCCTTAACTTTCCAAAGATTTGAAGGCAGAGAACATAGAGTAATCAACTTCTTATGAGAATTTTGTCTTTAATTCTGTGGGAGAAGCAGCCTGCTGTTTTAATAAGTAACCACTACATGACTGCTATGATAGTGACAATTGATTTCAGCAGGGGCTACTTGTCTCCTAGGTTGACACTTAATATCTGTTAAAGGGATTCGCCTGCTGAGTGACTTCAACAAAAGCATTACATTAGGACTACAGCCAAACTAGTTGGGATTAGTAATTCCACTTGAAAGTATCTTTCAATCTGCCAAAAGCAACGTTTTGATTTGTCAAAATTAGAATGAATGGCAGTAGATTATAGAAGAGTGAGAAATCCTCAACAGTTAACTGATATTTTTTCTACACTGCACATAAAACATAAGGTAACAGATCACGTAATAGAAAGCATCCTACCCCAAAAGCCTTTAAAGTACAAGGGCCAGACTGGAAAGTCACAGCAAGGACTCGGGAAATGAGCACAGCCAGCCTCAGAGAAGACATGGAAGGCAGAGGGCATGGTGCATGGTTTGCTGCCACTCAGAAAGCTGTTCAGCTGGCCGGAAAAAAAGATCCTTCCTGATAGGGCGTATGGTGGGTAAAAAGCTATTTGTTAAGACCTTTGTCTCTGTACTTCCCCTGAACTATGCTGAGTTTGCAATTTTAACAGGCACTGTTGCTAACTTTCTTTGAATTAAAATTGACTTTCTGAGTTAAGATATCTAATATTCTTTGAAAGTCTCCTAGGAGTATACTATCATACAAAGATCTAGGTGGATCCACTTTAAAGCTAGGGTCACCTTGGGCCTCTGGTCAGAATTAGATTAACTCTCCACCTACCTTAGCCATACCTGGCCCCATAGCTGCTATTATTTGTGTTTTCCCATGCACTTCATGAATATAAGCCTGACAACTAATTTAGAGCTGAGGATTTGAACTAAGAAGCAGGAAGCCTAGAAGTTCATTCTTGCCATACCAAGACTAAGGTTCTGCAGGGATTCAACACAGGGTCTCAAAAACAAAAAACTCAAGCTTTATTTTCTGTGTTGCCTTGAAGTCTGTATAAGCATCAACATAACAACTTGTTTCCTAAAGCTATTTTATTCATTGCTGTGCACTTGTGCAAAACTCGTATTTAGATTACATTCCACAAGGAATGTATGTTATACCAGTCTAATAGCATTCTGACTTACTCTGCACCGGTGTGAATGATGACAAAATAGCAAGCAGTGACAAATCACCTCAACAGATAGGTTTCCTAGGAAACTCAAATTGTCCAAGCTTTTCCAGTACCAAATTTTAAATAAAATATATTTTTTAAAAAAATTGGTTGCATGACTTTTTCCTTCTTTTATGCCCATCATGGTTCTAATGGCTCTAATTCTTACTAAAATTCTCTCATCATTGAAGTCCTCACCAAAAATCTAGATGAATGTCCTCTCAACATTACTATGTAGTGTAATAATCTCCTGACATTCTGTTCCAGATTAACAGAAAAATAGAAAAGGAAATAACTTTTTATATATAGAGAGAGAAATATATACATAACAAGAAGATTTGTTTTCTATCAAATTCTAAGAACTCCTCAGACATTTGTCATAAAATATTGCCAGAAAGTCTGGAGTTTTTAGAACAAATAAAACTTATATATAAAAATCCAGAGGAATACCACAGGTGAAAGGGTAAATTCCATTTCTGAGACATGCTGTTTCTCATTTTAACTTCATTTCACTAACAACAGATCAAGAAGATCTTAATGAACCTAACATAAATTTTATTGAGGTAGCGCAGCAAAACAGAGGTAAAACTTACCACAAAAGACCATATCCTAAATTGGACTGAACTGATGAAGGCCATGAATGATACCTTTTAATGTAACTCCACTGAAACAAACATAAAGAGTAGTGTTTTTTTGCTTGTTTGTTTTGTTGTTCTGTATATTTTAGGACCAGAAAGCATTGCTACAACTCTCCTATCTGAGGTCTTCTCTAAGACAAACACATAGAGCCTCACTGCAGCATCAAGTTTAGTTTGAAACTGGTTGTATCCTTTAGGAAAAGCATCCAGCCTTGATGTAAAGTGTGCAATAATGGAAAATCCACCTCAACAACTTGTTAATTTCTTACCTAAACTTTTAAAAATATGAGCTCTTTTCTCTGTCTAAAAAGCTCTAAACCAGATTTTGCTGCACTGCTGTGTTTCTATATTGCTAGATTAAAATGTCAATAATTACCTACTTCCAGAAACTTGATCCTGTGCTAAGTATGCTCAAATCATCACTTAGAGATGGCTTTGGAAAAAATTATTAATATTCATTTTCCTAGGCTTCTCAAGAGCGGTGTGGCTTACAAGGTAATGTCCCTGGATCACCTGTACTGTTCCTGCAAGAACACCTTCTGGTTTGAGAAAGGGGTGTTCCCATGCAGGTGTATAAGGGAGAAAAGGACATATTTTACAAATGAGCCAGACTCCATCCTGTATAAGATGAGTTCAGAGTTATGTTTCCCTGGAAAAAACATGTGGCATTATTATTCACTGTGCTGTGAAGTGATCACAAATCTTAACACAGTTAACTCATTTTCACAGGATCTCTTCAGCCTTTTCTCTCTTCCTTCTTCTTGTTTTGGTTCTTGTATATGATAGTGGTTTTTACAACACATAATGAAAAAAAAAAATTTTCATTCATGTATAATAAGTAAGAGGTAGGAGGAAAAAGGCAGGCGCTTTAGCAGATCATTAAATAGCACATATAATTTTAATCTGAATTTTAACAGTTGAAAAGCCAGCTGAAACAAACAATGCATCTATATTTTCTATCTAATCTAAGTCATTGTAGAAATTGCCCAAGTTTTACTGAATATTCCAGATCATTTGTCTTCTGTTTTAAAATACAATTGCAAAGAATTATAATCAATTATATCTAATAAATTTGCACAACATACAAGGGAGAAACTTAGTGTGAGAATGGATGACAACAGGAGAAATGCTTGGATTTTACCAGAAGATATTTACCAAAATATATTTACCAGTGTTCAATGTTAATTTAATACATTTTTCTACAGCTTGCTTCTCTGCTGAAGTACACAACTCTTACGACGTTTCTCCTGTGCAGTTCTTCCTGGCACTAGGATTTTAATCCATTAAATCCAATGGTAGTCTCTGTATTCACTTCACTGAGTCCCCAGTCAGACCTGACGTGAGCATGAAGCAGAGAAAAAGGCTTCTGAATGTCTTGGAATACTTGCATTACAAAAGCAGATCGATCTGTAGTGCAAAGATACCCCAAAGAGCCAGATATGATTTGTAGTTTCTAATTACTTGCCCTAGGAGAGATCTACATCTCATTTTCTTATTTGTGTAATCTTCTCCTGAGAGCAGTTCCTAACATAAGCAACACTCCCCTATTTTCATAACACTTCAGAAATGTGCTGCACTATTGCCCCTTCCTCCTCTGTGTCCTCAGGGCACTGTTTGGCTTAAATTGTACTACCGAGAGTGAATTTGGCCCTGAGCACTGTGTTAACAATATATTAGCTAAGATCCACACATTATATAACTCAAGCATGGTGAGTCTCTATCCTGTAATCCCACTATGCCCCTGGGCTTGCATCTAAGCACTTTGCCATCTCAAGCACTCCTTCCATTAGCTATGGAGCTTGAGGTGCTTTGGTGTTTTTTTCTCTTTTCTGAATGTATGCTGCTTTGTCCTGTTGTTTTTCTCTTTTCAGCTTCTGGCATACTTCAGCTATGGAAAGATACAGCTTTGTTTATGTGCTCTAAGGCTGCTGCTTTCAATGAATAGCTTGCAGTACAGAAAGGAACATGAGGGTCACAAAGCGCTCCATTAGTGAAGCTTTCTTCAGTAGGCTGACATGTGGATGTAGTATTATCAGTGTCACCTTTTACGTTCTTCTTCAGAGTTTGTGCACTTTGAAAACTGCTATAAGTTTCTCTTACACTTGATTTTGCTTGGTTAGGAAGCTGGAACCCAGGATGAAGGCACACCAGTATGAACAATAGTGTGGTTGCACGTTCCTAATATTTTTCACCAGAGGCTCTCAGCATGTTTTGCAAGCATTAATTAAGTACTCTTTTTGTGACGCACACACACATTATGTTCTAAATTATATAGCTGAGGAAACTGAGTTTCATCAAATATCAAATCCTACCATTTGCAAAGGCTGCGTACCCTCTGGTCCCAACAAACTAGAATTACAAGCATTCAGTACCTGCAAATACCTTTCCATAAGGCTAACTATAAAAAGCACTGCAGATCTGGAAACAACCCAAGAGTCATGATTCCCAGCCCCTACAATCATTGCCTTTCTCACAATTAAAAAAAAAAAAAAAAAAATTAAATGAATGGAGACAAACACAACAAACAATATCAGATACCTTCAGTTACTGACCATGGTAAAATCAACTACTGTTAACAGGTGTTTTAACATGGTCTAGTTCATGCTTATCATCATCAACTGTAATACTTTTCTGTTATTGAGAAGAAATGTCAAGTGACTGACATTCATGATTCAAGAAAATAGAAAAGAAAAATTAAACCCTGTCTAGTTTAAAAAATAAAATAAAATAAGGCAAACAGTTTCTCTAACCCCTCTCTGCCACTATTCTATGTTGGTGGCAAAATACTTAAAAGTTCTGCATCTAATAATATTTCAGGATCAGGGAACTTCAAGGGTGGTTCCTCCTTTTTAAGGCTGGACTATTTACTTTGGTCTGGGTTTCCTAATTGCTTCAGGAAACAGGTAAATCTCAGAGCAAATTCCTCCCTCACTGCCCAAGCATTTGGATGTGAGCTGCCTTACTCTTTTCTGTAGGAAGATGTGTATGCTTGGAATAAAGCAGAACACGCTGAAGACACAAGTAAGCCCAGGAAGAAAAAAAAGGAAAAAGATTTGGTCTTTGTGCTTACTTTTTAGATCTGATGGTAAAGGAATTTTTTTATTCTCATCTGCTCAGGTGGCTCCAGTTTTTGAATAAAAATTCTATTCCCTTTTCATCTGGCAGCAATACACCAGGAGAGAAATATCTATCACAGAAGTTCTGGGATATGTAATTTCTGCATACTGTGCTTCCCTGCCACACTGCTCGAGATGTAAAAAGACACTAAACTTGATTTTAATATAGATGCTGACATGATTATAGGCATTATGTTGTTCAAAATCTGAAACAGTTATAATATGTAAAGTTTCATAACATACATGGTTTAAATATTTTTTCCCACTTTCATTATTTGTACCACAGTCATGTCAAATTATCTCCTTAGACATTTGGCATCTTTATTATGCAGCTCTTTTCCTTCCACATTACCCCTTCTTCTCTGGCACTGTTTAAAACTTCTGTAATAAATTCAGAACATTTTTAATAGTTTCTGCTGCATTTTTTTTCCCCTCAGCAGGAAAGTATGTGTTCTTAACAGGCAATGAGCTGCAGTAACCTTTCCCACCTTTGGATGGAAGGAGGAGGGAGTGGAGGAAGGAATGAGAGGGTTATGCAGAATGGAGGGTTTTATTAAAATCCAAATACTATTCATCCATTCGTTTCTCCAACCTGGTATTTGTAATTAAATGCAGCTAGAACACAGACGTTATCTCTCTACATGTGTGAATTTAAATGAATTCTTGTGCCAGGGAGAACATTAGTTTAATTTTCTTTTTTAATTTAAAGCCCATAAATCCCTCAAGCTGTTTATTCTGGTCTCTAAGTTATGAACTCTCCAAGCTAAATAGCATGATATCTGCGTCTTGCACAGCACTGAGCACACTATCAGCTTTAAGCAAATACTAAATAACAGTAACACTAAATTGTAACGCACAATAAACCACTATTTTCCTGGCATCAAAATGTGATAAAGTGTGGCAAAATTTCAAAGGTCTGGAAGTTCTGTCTGAACGAATAATAAAAAATAGCCAAACCTCCAGAGACCTACTTTTAAGCAAATCAGTCTCTCCAGAATGTTTCAAACCCAACCATGATATCCAGACTTTGGGATTTAGTAGCTGGATGGATGTGATTTATTTTCAGATTTCTGGTGTCTCAGTTCATCCAGTTGCTCAGAGAATACTGGCGCTGAAGTCAGTGTTACAGGAACACTTTATACTACATTTTTAACATGAAAAAGTGTTGAATCTTGGGAACATGTGTTTTGTTGTTAGTTGTTTCTATTGAGAGAGTCCATAGAAAGAGAACTGTTAAAAAAGCCCAAGAAAAACCCCAAACCAAAATAAACTCCAACAACTAGACTTAGCTTTTTCCCCTTAGTCTCCAATTCAGAGATAGTAGCTGGAGCTGCTCTCTGGAAAATAAACACATAAATGCAACTAGAGAAATTGGACAAAAAAAAAAGACTGTCTGCATGTGCTTGACCTCCTTTATTTCAAATCTTGTGTAAATCTAGGTGCTGAATATCTGATTTCTAACATGTATTATAATTCCACAATTTTGTTTTCTCCAGTTGTGAAGCTGTCTTCAAGGATCGCAGGCATCTGTCATTATCTCAACAGAGAGATAATATTGGCATTGGAAGAACAGATCCTTCCTGCTGAACTCTGCAAATTCTCAAGTATAATTTTGAACTTTAAATTCAGATATTTTTTCAGAAACTTTTGAATCATGGTTATCATGACCACCTCATACTCCTTTTCTAAGCCTACAAATGCTCATTTGCTATGCTTTTAGGCACTTAAAAACTTTCTCTTTTTTATCAATAAGCATCTTATGGCTGACATAACCTTGTTTCATAAACTAACCTAACCTCTAATGAAGCATTTCTCCCAACGTCTCCACTGAATCACAACCATCTTCTCCATCTTTGCCATATTCTAATGGGACCCCAACCTAACACACACACCCTCAAAATACATCCTGAATTCTATGTTGTCTGTCAGTGACAGACTTTTTGGAATCTCATTTGTTAAAAAGCATTAATAGAAGAGCTAGCTTTTCCCCTATGGATGAGGAGTTAGCCTTAATCTCATTTCTTACTTGATTTTTTTTATTCATGAAAAATTATAACATATATTTTTCCTCTGCTGATTCAGTTTGCTGTCCATGCAGAGTGTTCTGGATAAGATACTATTTTTAATTTTAGAAATATAGCAACAAAATACAGTTAACCAAAGCTGACAGATATGTTAATGAAAAGCTAGAGAAAGAAAGGAAATCACAGAAAACATTTAAAGGTTTTTACTGCCCCAATTCATTGTCCAATTCTTTTGAATAGCCAGCATGACCTGCAACTTAAAATTACAAAATACAAAAAAAATAGCAAATTATTAACAGTGAGTTCAAACAACTGCACAATTACTAAATGCTGTCCAGAACTAATTTTTATTGGATTTGGATAACTAATTCACTAAAGCTCCTTTGAAAATCCAGCCTAAGCTATTTTAATTTACACTTGAACAAGTGAAAGGAATGTGTATGCTGGTGAAAAGGTTAATTAAGGGGTTATTTTTACATCCCAGATAAATACTATTTGTTCTGAACTATACCGTATGGGTACTAGGAATGTATGACACCCAGATTTTCTCCTGCATTGGGGATCAAAGCAAAACCAAAATGTGATTCTAAGCATGCACTAATCCATCAGGACTCCTTTCCACCGAACTCACTTTCACCTTCATGCCCCAAGTTAAAGCCCCTCCAAACACTACAAAATCTGCTTCAGTAAGTCTTTTCAGTTGCTTTTTGAAATAAGACATTTCAATTTCACTTTGCTTTAAGAGAAATACATTTTTCTTGAATGCATACCCCTGCCACCCATGCCATCAGTTCACAATTTTCTACTGCTCTAACATACAACACCACTTCCACCAGACTTGTCTAAATTGAATCCCTGACACTCCACCCATAGGAAGCTTCTCTTTAAGAAAGCAACATTCATATTTAGAACATATGCAAATCTTTACGAATGCATGCCAAGAAAATACATTAAATGCCACTTATTTCTGGTTACTTTGGTTGTAGAACTCCCAACAATGCATCTGAGTAGCAAATGCTGTTTACAAGACTGAAATCACTAAAAAACCCAAAAGAGACAAAAGACTTTTGCGAAGCCAACATTTAATCACCATCTTAAAATAAAAATCCATGTTCCCCTTCAGAGACCCATGGCAGGAGAGTCAGGGTAGAGTAACGTACTGGTAACTTTTTGATGGTGTTACACATATGATAGGCACTTCCCATGTTTCTCCATAGCTCCAAATAGTACACAGAAGAGATCAGAAGGTCTTTGATATGGCAGAGGTTGCCTTACAGAGGCTTAGTTGACTGAAGCCGTTTCAGGACCACAAGACACAGCTGCAGGGGGAAAACCCCTGAACTCAAATCAAGTTATGAGAGAGAAAGACACCCTCAGGAATCTTCAAGGTAACCACACTGGGTATTCCAATAATTTTAGTGAGTACAGAACATGAGATAAGTTGTATAAAAACAGAGTCTAATTCCTCAGTGACTTATTAGAGTGCTACATTTTGTCAGGCATGGACAAGGTGTTCATAAATCTGTGGGCAATTGGTGCAAGTAGTTAGGGAGAGAGAAAAAATATGTCTGTTCCAAAAGAAAGGACAAGAAAAAAATCAGAAAAAAAATCTGCATCTGTCTGAGGCCAGACTATTGTTTTAAGTACTTTTGTGCAATAGGATCATATTGTTCCTCACTAACCCAAGTGATATGAATCACAATGAACAGTGAAAAATCACAGCTCCTTCCCATGCTCAGGGGTGCTGAAGGCCATCAGTACCCCCACCTTTCCTTGTGAAGTGCCTCTGTTGACACCAGGCTGGAGAGACTGGAAGGCCTGCAACCTTCACAAAGGAAAAAGCTCTTTCCTCCTTTTTCCTCCCTTGCATAGCTGTGCAGAACCAGAAAGCAGAAACCAGCACTTGAATAAATTATTTTATTATGCAGGACACAAGAATAGGAAAGGGCTGAGTAAACACGTAGAAGAATAAAATTCCAAAGCTTGGTGTCATTAAGAGGCCCAGACTCCACACTTCATGTGCCTGTATATCATTTCCTTTTTACAGAGGCTAAAACCAGTACCGTGACTGTCAATATAGGAAACTGGGCAATTGTTCGCAGCAGCAGAGCTTTGTCTCACAGGCAGTGGACTTCATGAAACAAAGCTCCCAGTGCTTTCAAGAGTTTGCCAGTTGCCTAACACTGCAACATCAGGTTCATAGAGCTCTGATTTTTTAAATAGGAATTATATTTATGTACAGAAAGTAGGAAGGTTTTGAGAGTGCAGGATAAAGTAGTGTTTATTTTGCACCTGATTTCTACCATACAAAGGACTTTGTGTTACTTGTGTAGTCATACAATAGTCTGGAAGGTAATAGAAAACTCCTGAATAGAAGGAAAGAGAATAGCATTGGAACAGGAAGACAATCAATGATTCAAGTTAAATACAAAGGAAGCACTGTGAAGGCTGGTCTGTAACCTTGACAAAGTTTTCCCTCATCTGTATTTGATTCAACTTCATGATTTATCTATCCTCTGAAATGAAATGGCTTCAAATGATGTGACTTCTTAAAAGGAAGTGTATAAGAAAGGGGAAGGGGGGTTTCCAAACTCAGTGGTAAGATAGGCCTTTTCTTTTGTCTTTCATTAATATGTAGTGTGCAGTCTACAAAGATATTGAATGTGCCTCTAGGTTTCCCATTTTGAAGAGAGAAATGTGATCACACACGATTTTTCCACTGAACCTGATTCAAAACCATCTAACATACAAGTTGACTTTCAAGCTCAGTCCAACAGAATACTTTGGCTGCATCTAATAAAGTAATTTATTTTATATGTACAGTGCATTGATAGTAGAGGCAGCTTTATACTGTAGCACGACTTCCTCTGTACATGCATTGACTAAACCCACAGCTAGCAAGCCAGAAGAGAGGAAGGTGAGCTTTGTGATGGAAAGCAAAACCAAGTTCAGTTAAAATTCTCTTATAATTTTTCTATCACACAGAGATCACTACAGTTCCTGTTTTGCTTTTTCTAAAATACTTGATTATCTTCTAATTATTCATTTGCTGGACTCTAAAGATTAATGATAAAAAAACCATTTTTTAACAAGTTAGCACTTACTTTCCCCACAAGCTGCCAGAGAGAGTGCAAGGAAAGAAGACGTAAGTGCTGCAGGGTGCCCAGCAGAAAGAAGGTCAGCACTGCCTACACAGGGGGTCTATGACTTTCAGCCTGTTGAAGTCTGACCTAAGTTCTGCTAGACTTAAGAGTTTTCTGAATAAAAATCTGGCAGTCAATTTGGCAGTGAATAGGAGATAGGAAAGTTGGTTCTGGACCAAAATAAACTTCTAGAACAATTAAACATGATGTGTAACACAGTCTGGGATTTTGATCAATTTATTGTAAATACAGACACCTACAGAGTTCCTTACAGAGCTGGCCAACTCCAGTTAGAGAAAACACAGAAGACCTGCTTTCTTAGTTCTACAAGAGCAATTGCTCAGTAATGCTGCAAATAGGACACATCTCACTGTCTGTCATTCCAGACACTCACTGTTTGCTGCCCTGCCACGTTTTCCAGAACAAGGAGAAACCTTTGTCCTGTAGCTCTTTCAGATTTGAAGCCACTGCAGGAGGATTAAAGAGATCTACTCTTTCATTTATCTTGTTCATGGAGAAGTACCATTTTCTTTGACTTATACCTATGGGTGACTGTGAATTTTGCTTTGTGCTTCACTGAATATCTAGCCTGAATCTATCTCATCTGCCGAGTACTTCAAGCTTAAAGTAAAACCCCTGGCAGGCCAGTTTGTGTCAGACTCCTGTGTTCAGTCTGTAGAATCAAAACTTTCTTTTTAAAACAAGATTTGTTGAAAAATCAGAGCTTGCAAAGCTTGCACTTTTCCACTATCAAGAGATGGCATGCAAATGCCAGCATGTTCCTTCCTGGAAACACTGTATTACTTGGACAATGTATCTAAAACATACACCAGGTTTTGCACTGAAAAAATCTGTAAAGTAAGGAAGAACAAGATGGATACCTATGGCTTGTTTATCTTAAAGACAGACATGTCCTGCTGTTCTCCTTCCCTATTTTTACATGATGGAGCAAGGCAATCTCTGGGGCATGACAAAAACACCTCTTGCCTGTGTATGAATTTTCTTCATGGAAACCAGAGCACAAAAAGAGCAATAGTAGATTCAGTCTTGTTCCAGCATGAAACTAATCCACATCCAGACTCAAGAGCTACAGTCTTGGAATATCTAGGTGTACAATCCTTCCTCATCAAGAAAAATCCAGTGATGACTTCTCAATCCAGTAACAGATGCTTTTAGAAGGAAAAATCATTTGAAGAAAACTTGAAACTGAAACAATTTCATTCACATTAAATAATATGTTAATAGAACTACTTTGAGAAAACCTCATGTTTTACATCACTTGTGGAAATGCACAGACCCAACTACCACATTTTATTTCTTACTATAGATAGGATTAATAAAGTCTATACTGCAAAAAGAAATGGCTACGTCTGCACTGTCTTTGCTTGAGACTGCTAAAGGCAAAATATGTGCCCACAGCTCATCCACTCTGATTCATAGTTTTCACACAAATTGATCTTTGTGGGTAGTGTAAGCTCATGTGTGAACAGCAGCAACAGCAGAGCCTGAGCATGATCCTGCTACTGCTGCTCAAGGGCAGATGTGAAGGAAATCAGCTGAGACAGCAGTAGCCGAAAGCACTGCAGCAGGCTGAAGGACGAAGGGGAAAGACCACTGGGCAAAGAGCTATGTAGGCAGAGGAAACCAACACCCACTTCCAGTTCTGCTCTGTCACTGCTCTGCAAACCTGCTGGAGAAACTGCCTATGTGAGGTCCCATAGCTGGCTTCAGCTTCAGGGAACAAAGGTTAGCCACGATCATCTTTCAACAGTTTAAATCTAAATAAGGAGAACTTATATAGGAACCTCTGTAAAGATATCTGAGAGAATGAAAATAGGAGCCTGAGAAGGGGGGAAGTTCTGCAAAGGTTGTCTATCCACACAGCACTAAACCTCACAAGGAATAAATTTTGACAGAATGAAAGAAATGTGGCTACTGGCTTTTGTTGATGTGAAGCACTACAGATTTGCAGCATTTCTGGTTAGCTAGCAAACATTTTATTAAGTAAAAACTATAGTAGAGGAAAGCCTTATGACAAATAGAATATTAAAAATGCAAAATAACAGTTCTGCAAAGGAAGAAAGGAGTTTTCAATTTCTTTTATTATTTATTTTAAAATTTCTTTATCATGATTAAATCAGCTTGATTGTTCATACACTGCTGGAATAGTTTTTTCTGGGAGGAACATCTGCAGCTGGCCTACACTCAGAGCAGGGCTAAATTTAAAGTTAGATCCAACCTGCAAATCACACCAGGTTGCTCAGCTATTATCAATGGCCAACCAATCTGAAAAGAAATTTTATAAACATCTATTTTCTAAGGGGCAGCTTTTTTGTCCTTTATTTAAATAAGCGTTCACTGTGCTGCTCTTTTTATTTCACAGCAGAATGAAGAGAACAGACTGTATACACCTGACACTACTATGAGTATGACCTTGCAAAAGAAGAGTCCTGTAAGAACTAGGTTGGGAGAGCAATGTGCACACCCTTCCTAACTTTAAAGCACAGTAAGTACAAGACATCTTATGTTGAGGTAAATTGCAGTAGCAGCTCTGCCTGGGATAGACCTCAGCAAGTGTCTCCCACAGAACAGCAAAAGCACCTCCTTGTGGGATGAGTCACAGCATTAGGCAAACTAAGGTAAAAACATAGCTTCTTAAGCATTTAATTAAAGGTCTTTAAAAAAAAAAAAAAAAAAAAGATTTATAGAAAAGTGTTTTAAATAAGAACAACAGTCCTGTACCACACAAAGAAGAAAGAAGAGACCTGCCTCAGCAACTTTGCTTAAGCATCTCAGGCTGCATCTGCACTGTTTTCTCCGAGATCACTGTGCAAATAGAAACTCATTCTGTATAGTTTATGCACTCAGTTACTAGGTCAAAACATGTTTGATGGTAAGCTTCATTGAGAATTCACTGGGGTCCTTAGCAGAAAAAATACTATTCAGTGTTATACAGACCATGGGCACACCTGTCCAAGGCTTGGGGACTAGTGAAAAATAAAAAAGCTTGAGAAGTTATACTTCCATGGCTGACTAAGGACAAACAAAAGAACGTACAGTGAGGTATTTACATCCTCATAGTATGAAAGTAGGTTTGGCATCATTTGTGAGATCTTATTTTTAGACCAATGCTTCCATCTCAGAAATAAAAACTCTTATTTTTATTAGGCCAGTGTTTCACAAAAACTTTACCTAAAAAAGACATTTAAAGTTTATCTGTGTAAGAAGAGTTGTATTGCTGGATGAAACATTTTTTTTTCTTTTTCTTCTTTTTTTTCTCCTCAATCTGAATTATTTAACAACAAGCCCTAGTTCTTCTAATCTCTCTACCTCTCTGAGAGCTGCTGATAATGGGCAATAATTCTGGTGGTCCACCTGCAATTAAGCGTGTTATTCTTCCTTAAAAAAGGGAAACATCTGTGTTGGTATCATGTTACTTTAAACAACTAGCAGCTGGATCACAACACTAGAAGCACAGCCTAGAAACTCTAAAGGACTCAAGAGAATTAGTGCCCAGAGAGCATAAAATACATAAAATAGCCATATTAGGCTGTTTTGAAAAATACCAGGTTTTTAGGAGTGATTCTCCTGGCATCAAAATATGTATGGTATGCTATCAAAAATCACCTTTATAAACCAATCTGAGAAATAAAATACACCTAAATTATATTGCAGGGTCTGAAACCACAATCTCAAAGCTTCAGTCTTTTTTTGCAAAATGCAAATATATCTAAGTTTGCTCCCAGAGGACTATTTAACTCCTCTCTTGAACAAGTCTTAGGTTTCTGGACAGACAAACTCTAGGAAGGTTTAAGGACAGTTCTGTTAGCCCTCTGCTATTGA
Organism: Ceryle rudis; assembly: GCA_033439905.1. Lineage (NCBI taxonomy): Eukaryota > Metazoa > Chordata > Aves > Coraciiformes > Cerylidae > Ceryle > Ceryle rudis. The sequence continues at coordinate 31,507 of JAAGNO010029751.1, forward strand.
TGCCACCCTTGTGAAGGAAACACTACCTGGCCACAGAAAGTGTTTAAGCCATGGCATGTGTTACAGCCTACAAGGCACTAACATCCAGCACAAGGAGGCAACAACTTAAATCACAGCAGCTCTTTTCTTCACTGCATATGGCTTGGAAGCTGGAGGTTTACAGAGACCACACCTGCTCAAGCCAAGACAACCTGACAGATTATCTTTACTAGAAACTTTATGTTTTGGTAGTACTAAATGAGTCTAGTTTGATGGCTCACAAGGCAGAGTATGAGCACTGATGATTATCCTGATGCTTTCTCATGTGTCAGCAAGTGTCACTAGGCCCTTGAAAAGCAGCTTGATATTTGAACTGCTCATGTTCATGCTTTCCAAAGTTTAGTTTCCTGTAACCATGACCTTAATGGTGATTTTTAATTTGTAATTTAGCACTATTTTAATAATTTTCACTTATTAATTATCACTCTCTCATCTGAGTTTTGACAGAATTCTAGGAAAGATATTTCTGAAGAAATTTATACACATTTTAATGGCCTTAAATTAAACTATGGTTCAGAATAATACATGGAAGCTTGCTGGCACATTGCTTTGTGCCAAATTAAGTTACAGAAAGTTTGGGGGTATTACTTAGTCATTGGTTGACAGAGTTAAAAAAAAAACCTTACAAAATATCAGCAAAATGACCTCTATGACATAGTTTTGCATTTATGTAGCTTCCAAGTTAAATAAAAAAAATCCCTCTGCCTGCTCTTTGAACACATGCTTAGAACAGAAATCTCCTCCCTATAGCTGAAAAGCTACATTCTCTGGAGTCCTTGTCCTAAAAGCAGTTTATTCCTTTCTGAATGAGTAGCTACCAGGTAGACAGTTCTGCCTCTCCTGCAGCAGAATTCACACCCAACAGTGGAAATAGACGTAAATGGCTCTAGCAGATGCACAGCTGGAGAGTTCTTGCCTGCTGTGCACCTTCTAGAAAGCATGAGGGTGTCCAGGCTGAGTGTATGGCTATATGAATATCTGAAAATATGTGCTCTGTCAGAATAGTGACTTCATATGAAACATTGCTTTTGATAGAATATCAGGGAACAAGTATTTTCATTGCCTGCTAAGAAAGGAAGGTATTTCAAGGCAATGCCTTTGCATTTTTTTTTCACTGTCATTTATGATTAGACTGAGCCAAAGCACCACAATTCTGTTTCCTATGTCTTCCTTCACTCATAAATTTAATAAATAAATAAATAAATAAATAACAACCACCATTTTATAGGTCTGCCAGCTACAGAAAGCTGTTTAATTTCTTTCTGCACTAGGAACTTTGCACACTACAACAACACAGTATTCTGCAGGGGCTAGCAGGAAATTATGGGAGTAATTCTAAAACAAACATTGAGATATCATTAGAAAGGGGTACCAGGCACACTTTCACTTTGATGCTAAATATAAATTAGACCAAAAAATTATTTCTGCTACTAATTAATTTACTAATTGTTTTACATTCAAGCACTTGCTAATTTTTTTTCCACTATACACACACAAAAATATTATTCAACATCATATAGGCTTCAATAAAAGTATGCAACATGTGTTACTCTTTCCCAGCACAACTCATATGCAGTCAGTATAGGAGATAGGTCAGCTCAGGAATACCCATTTACTTCTTTGGAATGTGTCACGGGGTCAGGCAGTGCACAAAGGAAAGTAGTTTGCGGGTGTGACTTAATATTTGTAAACCCAGTGCACTCATCTGTCTACATTGCTGTCATGTTTTAAATGTTTGTCATATGTATTGCAGCAACACCCAGCAGTCCCAGATACACACCAGGACTAAGTGCTTTACCTGCACAAACCAACCAGTGACCCTTGTTTCAAAGACTAAGCTTAGAGCTTGTCTTCTAGGTAAAGTTTTCTTGCTTTCCCTCACCACTACCCACTCCAACATTAAGTCTCAGTAGTTCACCTAACAGTCCCATGGAGGTTTATTTTCAGGATACTTTGGCAGTTTGCAGGTAGGACTTGGACTTTATTATTCTAGGCCCTTTTTACATTGGATCAAATCAACATCTGCCTCTGTCACAATTGCTCTAGTTTCATAAAACTAGCCAGTACTGTACTAAAAGACTACTGTTCCTAGCAGCAGTCCCACACAATGCCATTGCCAGTGGATACTCGCTTGGTCATCAGAAAATACCCCAAAGATTCAAGAAGTTAGCTGCTATGAATGTCAATAAAGCCAGTTAGCCCCCATGTGTACCAGTGAATGTAGACTCTACCAAAGAGCACAAAACAAAGACTAGTTTATTTGACATCAGATGCTTTCAAGCCCTTCAGGAAATCACAAGGACAACATCAGGACAAAGATAACCATGATCATTTTTCAACACCTTACTCATTTTTCCAATTGTGACTTGTGGCAATATTACAGTGCCAACATCTAAAAATCCATTGCACAGAGAACCTGACTGAGAAGGCTGTTCTCTTGGGCTTTGTCATAGAGTAAAATCAAAGCCTAGGCACTCTAAATTAAGTTTCCCTCCACGCCTAGAAGGTATTGCAGGCTAGGCTCCAGGCCAGATGACATCACATGATGCAAATGATTTTGGTAACACAAGACAATTGTCTGCTAACATACAAATCTAATCTTCTAACAGTTCATCTTTGTGTTATTTTCTTGAGTCTGTGCTTACACAGGTACCACTTAAGATCAGATCACATAGTCATGACAAGCAAGGCACTTAGCTCAGTCCCATAACTGAACCTTTGATAATATTACCGACCACTTAAAAACACAGAAGAAAAATAAGAAAAAGACAAAAAAGGAGACAAAAGCAAAACTGGAACACCATGAATATTCTTTCAGATAAAGGTAGGGTAGAAAGAGTCATCAATGCTTCAGCTACGTGCAGAAATGTCTGAGGCTTGTGCTGACATTTTGACTACATTTTAGAAAAAAGGACTACTTGCCAAGTACAAACTCTCTATTTTCCCCCAAAGTCAAACTCATCTACTGCATCTATATCCAAGACTGACCTTAAAGTGTACAGCTACCTGACAGTACAGGTCTTCCATACTTCTCCATTCCTTTAAAATCCATCTCTTTTTTTCCCTGATCAAATGGGAACTATGGATCCCGACTTTTTTTTTTTTTCCCCAGAAGATTTGTTCACCATATTGACATTAAAAATACCTTTTTTATAAATGGGATTTTGACTCTTCAC
>JAAGNO010029752.1:0-36968 GCA_033439905.1 Ceryle rudis
TGCAGATACGCAGAGGGGTCTTCTTCAGCGTGACAAAGCGACGGGACTTTACCCTACTGTTCTTTATGCTGTGTGGGCTCAGGGCCAGGTGCTGCAACCTCTGGAGAGCCGCCCTGTCAGCAGGGTGCTAGTGCTTTGTCAGTTCCGCCTTGCAGAAGCCAGTGCAGATTACATGTGCATCATTCAGTGAATAGATTATATTAACTAAATAATAATATACTTTTTCTTTGGTTTTGTCTTTTGGAATGAAAACAATGGGGACAAATCAACAGATCAGGGATACCCCAGTGAATCTTCAGTGAAGTCAGTGGAGTTACACCAGGGATACATTTGGCTGATTCTTTCATTAGCAGCCATATGAAAGTCTTAATATAGAGTTTCTGCATGTGTGAAGTGTGCGCCAAGACAAACGCAATGTGCAAAATGGAACCTCTTGATTTATTTAAATAAAAAACATGTTACAAAAAACCAGTGGATAATTGGAGTGGAATGGATCCAGACTGGAATCATCTGTCTCATGTCTCCTGAGTGTCTGAGGGAGATGCAGTAAGGAATATCTTACTTGTATACCTAAGCAATGTAGGATATGTAGATAGCAGATAATTTCTTGAAATGGCTGAGATCTCCCAAGGGACTCAGAGCTCTTTAGAAGGCACAAGCTGTAATCAGATGTAAACCAGCACTTTTGGCTGCAGCTGATATGGACTAAGGGATTACGAAATACAGCCTGTTCTCAGCTGTTCATCACATCTTCCCTAAAGGTATTTGACTCCCTCTTCCCTTCTAGTTCATGTCTGCCAGTATCACTGTCACTCCCTAGCTGGCCTCAAATTGGTCTAAGTATAAAGAAAAATAATAATAAAAAAAAAACAATAAGGAAAAAAAGTCCTAGAAAAAGAAATGTTAAGGCTAAACAAGATTGTTTTGCCTTCCCTGGATTGGAGTATAAGCCTGGAGATGTGCTTTGGATGTGCTCTCTGTAAAGGCACACCTGGGGCTGGGTAAGATGAGGCAGTACCTTGGTGTGGATCAGCAGCAGCCTGCACAGCATCTGAGTACAGTCTAACATCAGTGTTTGAATACCATGGGGACCTCCACATTACAACCTCTAGTCGTAATGTTGTTGAGGTACCTAGAGCCCTCCAATGGCCACCCTTCTTCTTGTACTGACCTACAAAACCATATAAGCCATGTAGAAACATAGAAATGTCTGGGTTGGAAGGGACCTCTAAAGGTCATCTAGTCCAACCCCCCGATGAGCGCAGGGACATCCTCAACTGTCTGTGATAAGAAACAACTAGGAAGAGGAGAGTGCGAAACTGGAGAGAAGCTCAAGCACTCCAGGAATTTCCATCCAATCCCTGGATATATGTTATCTCACATGTTAAGAAGTGTGTTGCTACAAAAGAGCAAGACGGAGTGACAGTGCTTGTGTAACATGGATGGAAAAATACTAAAATACAGTCCACAGAAAGAATTACAGATGAGGATTTCAAAACTAGTTTTAGAAAGTGGACAATTCTCCCTCATTTCTAGTGGGGAAAGGGTATCCAAACTGCACATCTTTGAAACTGCGTCCCTTTTTTAAAGGTATGTAAATTTAATTGGTTTGTATTCTTCAGCTATTTAAGCACTTTAGAAAATGTCACCATGAGTCAACAAAGATGTGCTAATCGATTACATCAGTGAGTTTAACATTAGCATCCCAGTATTAAATTAATTCCTCAAGGTTTAGTATGTGGCTTTTAAAAGTTGTCTCCTGCTAGCTTAGGTTATATGAAAAATAGTAGTAACCTTAACATTAACAAATGCAAATGCCTTGGAGCAGTGTAAATAGACTGACTTTGACATCCTGAAATTTGAATACTGAAATGTAAAGTCATAATGTACTTTCACAAGCTGATCCAGTGTCCACAGAAGTCAGACAGAAAATTTCTGACTCCAACAAGTCCTGACTCACACTTTTGATATGGCTTTTTCCACCCTATTTAATGTCTGACCTCATACAGCTTTGTTCCTGTAACAAAACGCCGCAGGAATCTCATTCCATCCAGTACCCGACTTCTGCCTAATTTCTTAGAAATCGCAAGGTCATTTGCTAGTTGAACTCAGAACATAGCCTAAAGGCTGGTGAATATGTAGCTTCTTGAAAGACACACACATCTAGACAGTAAGGTTTTATAGACTACAGGATTCACTGGTTTTTAGCTAACAGTATGGAACGCTGGTGAGAGCCCTCAGCTTCAGTTATGGTTTGTGAGATGCAAGACTTATGCAGACCTTAAAACACTAAATAAGCGTGGTGCAGAATCAGGCCTATAATAAATTCTGAAGGTGGTCTTGCAACCAAGCTCATCCACTGGAGAGGACAGCACACTGCAGTCCAGCAGCTAATGTGCTGGACCGGGTCCTTGGAGCTGCGTACTTTACTCCTGGCCTACAAACCATGTCATATGGGTTACTACAACTCGGCCAACCTGGATTTCCCTCCATATAATGGAAGAGAATGGTATTTTTTTTCACACAACCCTTTGGTAGGTGTGTACTTTATTTGATTAGGACCAGCTTGCTTAGTATTACTCAGACAGCAAGAAAAATTCAGAGAAGCGAGAATTTTTTAGACAGTGACACTAATTTCTTTATGGCATGTTTTGCATTGGTAGTGTAACAAACTGAAAATCACAGCTCTCTTTGAACCTCACTTTTCTCCTGCACACAGAGTTTTTCAATTTCACAGCACACCACTGATTCCGGGGCTGGGGGGAGGGCAGTGCAGAGGGGAGAAGAGAAGTGATAATCTTGGCAGAGATATCGCTATGATCTGCTAAAATAGCAGCTTGGCAAAGCTGATTTCTCAAATATCTCATGTTTTGTTAATTACCAACAGCTTTGTTTTTAACTGAACGTGAAACAATGCAGAGCAATGGGCAAGCGTGGCCCCTGACTCACCACTGCCCGGCTGAGCTCGGCAGGTGGGAGCAAGCTGTCTCCAAGAAGGGGCCCAAGCAGCAATCGCTGCCCTAGTTCACTGCGTTCAGCAGATAGATGCAAGGGGAGAAGTGCCAAGACCCAGTTATGGGATGCTCAACAGCCTCTTTACACCCTGGGCTTGCTGGGCCAGAAGCAGGCTGGAACTCTTGCCAAAAAGGAATGTGAAGCAGGGTGCTCAGCCTCCAGGGTTTCCTGGTGAGGTTCCCCTTTCCACAGCCATGGTTTGATACAGGTAAAGATGAGGCACAGGATGGCTTGGGGGAACTGTTGGCCTTAGTTCTGTCCTATGCGGAGAATCAGGAGAACCTGGCCTCTCTAGACTACCAGTGACTAGAAGCGTCCCTCCAGGGGCCAGTGTGTTTACCTGGGAATACATATTCAGGAGTAGGTGGAGCCAGGTCACCTTACCCATGTTTACTTGAGACTAGGGACCACATCTCATGAAAAGCAGCAAAGTGTGAGACAGATGTCTGAAGTAAGCGTGGGCAAAGTGGGCCACTTTATTCCTCCTGCAGTTCATCTGTTAGCATTTCCTGGCCATCTGGAAGTTCATGTGGAGCAGTATCTCCACATACTTTTATCTCTTCAGAGCTGCACTTTGAGCTGAGATCTCCTAGGCAGAAACATGGGAGCTTTGTATGAGCAGGTCCTGCAGCTCCTGACCTCCCTGCTTCTCTCCCAGTGAGTGTGATGGCATCCTGGTACCAGAAATTCAAAGACATAAGAAGGTGGAAAAATCAAAGCTAATGAAAGACAGATGATTTCTTATGCCTGCATGCAACTAATCTATTCACTGCTCCAGGAGATCTCAAGGGCTAAGAACATAGCAGCTTTTCTTTTTTAAGGGACCTGATACCTAATGAGATAACAAAAATATCCAGCCAGGTTAACAAATTTGACAAAAGCAGAAGAAACTCTTCAGCTTCAAGGTTTATATCCACTCGTAATGAGTGGAGACTAGGATTAAAATATTCCTGGAAACCAGGGTTCCTGCGAATGGTTTTGTGGTGACAGGATACTCGACTCACAATATTGCCGGCCGTGTGAAGCTGTCTGCGCATAATTATGCTCCTAATAATCCCATAGCAACATATTTTTTTGACCTATGTTTGCTGTATTGGGTAAATGTCACATCCACTTTTTGTCTCTTTGTTAGCATAGCTCATCAGGCACTGTGTGTGTTTGTATATGCACAACGCATAGACATCATTACACGTTAAGTCTTTTGGTGTCACTTTTCCCAGAACAGTGTAACACTTCACATATGAAATTAATTTTTATAGCAACAATGCTACAGATAGAATATTTTCCCAACCATTTTTTCCTTTTTACATAAGTGAAATGGAAATAGTGAGTCAGAACATATCTGTAATCACATGGCATGAAGAGAAATTCAATTTCAGAAATGCTGAGCTTTGTGTCTTGGTGCAGGAGGAAGTCTGCAAACTTGGGTTGCATGACACACATCACATATTTGACATTTATGACTGATAAACTGTTTTGAGAAGCAGCAGCATCTCACCCTGATTAGCCAAAAATACTTTGCAACTGTCCTCTCACTGAAGTTAACTGGAGCTAAGGAAGTTTTCTGGGAAATGAAGCCTTTACTGTGAAAGCAGAGTGCTGGGAATACTGGCTACTAACTTTGGCTCTTCCACAAACTCACGCCTTGACCTTCAGCACATCAGAAGGAGGCCAAGAGTCCAGAAGTGACTTGGGGCTGCTTTTCCATCATTGGGCTGTCCCTCTTCAACTAGCACTTGTTTGTCTGGCATCTCATTTCCTCTACAAGACAGGGGTGGAAAAAAATCCCCTATAAAAGGATCTTCAGTTATGAAGTCCAAGCCCCAATTCCAGAAAATCTTGCTGACAGGTTTCTCCCTTCTTACACAGCACAGAGGATGAACTATTACTCTGTGAACTCAAGGTTTTGCTGGATGAAGCACTGAGTAATGTTTTTGCTTACAGCCATCCCCCTCTCCTCCCCATCCCGCACACTCCTCCCTGTGCCCCTGCCGCTGTGCAGAGAAGAAAGACAGTGCTTCTGTCCCACAGGATGAGAAACCTCCTGGTCCCACCACCAAGTGCTTCTCTGCGGGGGTAGGTCTTACCACCCAGGGCCCAGCTCCACACACCCACCCCTGTGCCCCAACAGCCCAGGCACAGGCACCGGCCACGCTTCCCTCCAGCAGGTGGTTGCCTTGACCTCTAAAAAAAGGAACTGTATTTAAAGAACAAAGGGATAGATTAAAATAAAATAAATAAAAAAGAAAAGTAACCAAGCAATGGCTGGGATTAAAGCAAAGAAAAAAAAATTACATGAGTGCAAAGTACAAAGGGGGGTTAAAAAAGGAGAGAGAGAAAAAGAGACAGGCGACTTGAATAGCATTGACTATTTGAATTCCTTTTGTTTGAGAGGGGGCTTTTTAAAGCTGCTTGGAAATGTGGAGGGTGGGTTTTTTTGTACAGGTGTTGCATATACGTTTTTCCAATTAGAAGAATCTCCTTTATATATTTAGCACTATTTAGAGGGGACTGGGAAGATAAGGCTGCTGAGGACTGCTTCAGGCTAAAGCTAGGTTCTCCAAACTGGCTTTTGTTGCACCGATGTGAATCACTTAATAATTCATATTTCAGAATACATTAATGCAAATTATAATTTTAGCTTGCTATTGAATTTTTAAATATGCACTACAAGCAATTTATGTTTCTGTTCATTTTCCCAGGTAAAACTGTTTAGATGGTTTTAACATATGCTTGGTTTCCCTCATCATATATCATTCCATTGTTTTAATTTGGGGTAATTAAAAATTAGGAGCATCGCAAATAATACATGGAGCCCTGTGTTCATGGAAAAATAACATGGAACTGATAGTCTTGCAATTTGAACGAAGGATTTTTCAGTGATGCCGCAGTAACAAAATAGCAGCATCCTGTGTTTATGCAGATAATCTATTTCTAAATAGTAATTACTGTGATTAATCTGTATCTATCTCTTTCTTTAAATCATTAGGGGTTTTTTTTCTGGAATTATTTTTAGAGTTACAAGGAATATTTGGTGTGGGAAGGACAAACACGTTGTTCCTCTCCTACTGGGCTAACTAGATAATTGGAAGAATGAAGATCAGAAGTTACTGAAGAGTCGCTTCCTTTTTTTATTTTTCTTGAAACTAATTGATAGTGTTGAGCTCACTCTTCGGAAACATGGTGGGAGCTCAAGTGGCAGGTGAGATGTGAGATCCCAAGAGCCCAAACTGGGCTTTGCCCATGGAAAGTTAAGAATCCCTGTGGCTCTTGCATTGCTCCTCACCCCTTCAAGCTCCCCATGGAGCAGGAGCCAGTCCTGCCTGCCTAAGTGATGATGGTCCAGCAACGTGCCACTTCAGAGGGATATATTTAAAGCAGCAGCTGGGTACAGAGGAAGCAGCACTCTGCAGTATCTTTCTCTTCCACGTACAATGCCCTCTGTGACTTGTTGCAAAGCAATAAAATGTCCACAGACAGGGCTGAGGAGGGCATCCTGTGGCCCAGCTGTCCTTTCTGCCTCACGTTTCTGGCTGGCCCTCCAGCTCCGATGTGCCCATGGGGGTGTTAGCTTGGCCCTTGCCATGTTCAAGGGGTCATGTAACTTCTCTCCCATTCAACCATGGCCGTAGTGAAGGTCAAGTAAGACTTCCACACCCTCTTCTCCACCCCTGAAGCAGATGCACCACCCTCTAACCTTCTCACTTTTCCTTCCTGGGCAGGAGAAATAAAAAATGTTGCTTTCCATTCCTTTTCAGGATAGCAAAGCCATCCTTTACCTTTTAGTGTCAGATTGCATTCCACAAACACCTTCTAGCCCTGGCTTCCAGTGGTCCATGAACGTTCAACTGTGATAAAGTGGCAGCATTTTTTAGATCTGAGATCTACAGACAGATACGACCCACCTAAATACTGGACATATCCCTGAGCTCCCATATGCAAATCTCATCCTGTACTTAATCAAATATCTATCCAGGGGGGAGGAAAAAATAATAAAAAAAAAGGCACTATTAGAAAGGAAACGGTAATGAGAATAAAAGAGATATCAAGGAACCAAAATAATTTGTTATAAATTAATATTACAACCTGGGGATATAAATATGTCTGGTTTTTGGAATGCACATTCTCCTCCTTAAACCATTGCTAGAAGCATAAAACTTCCCACGACATGCTGTATTGGTCAATGTATCTCTGTAAGAAGGTGCTTTGTATCTCAGAGGTAGCATAAGAGCCATTAGATGTGGGTGTTGCTATGGTAACTGCTCTTTTTTTTAATTGAATAGCATAGTAAGTAGTCTTGTAAAACCCACCAACCCGTAACTTGCTGGTGCCCTGAGGCAGCATTAATGCAAGCACCTTTTCTTTGTCTTATTTCCTTCCTAGAGAGATGCAGGTATCTCAGCATAAACCACAGCCTTACAAGGGTAGTAACTGGGCCAGGAGAATATGTCCAGCTGCCTCTTAGAAAAGGGATGATAAACAGAAGGTCAGGTAAGATACACCAGCTTTATTTCAGGGCACTTTATATACCATGGGGTCAGGTAGACAGAAGACTCTCCCCTTCTTTTACAGCTGAGGTGGGGAGCCAAAATCTTTTGCTAATGTACCATCTTTCCCACACAAACTAAGACTGCCCCCCCAAGCTATGGTGCTGTATTGCAGCCAGCCAGTAAACCATCCAAACAAACAAAGCCTTCCAGTGCACCAGCCAGTTGGGTGAGATGGCTTTTGTTTGGTCCAAGATTTATTATTTTTCTCTTGACATGCATCAAGTGGACATGTGTCGTGTGACTCTAAATCTCCAAGACCTTCTGCTTTTATAGTCCTCCTCTTTTCAGAGGAGCAGTGGCCTATTTGACTGCTGAGCTGGATCACCTGCCTGGATCTTGGACCCTATCTGTTGCTGCTGCTGTTGACGTTTTAAGTCAGTTGTAGAGTATTTTTATAAGTACAAGAGTACCAGCCCTATTGTCTCCTTGGATGAAGTAAGGCTTGTTTAATTTGGTCAAACACATTAACTTTTCAGCTGCAGCTCCAAAATGCCCCTTGCTACTGCTGACAGGCAAGCCCTGTCACAGTGTTGCTGTGGGATACTCTCCACAGGGCTGTATTTCCAGTTTCATTGTCTTTGGCACTTGCAGCTCCCTCCTGGAGTCTCTGCCGGACTGTACTTGACCAGACTGAAGTGTGCTATTCAGAAAGCTGCTGGCAGCTGAAGGAAACAGCCAACACTTCCCTTGCCCTTTTCCTCCCAGCCCCTCAGCTGTGCTGATTTAGGTGGTGCTTGGGCAGATCCTGCCCCTGGCTGACCAGAAATGCTCCCCCAAGAACCTGGGACTGCTGAATTTTCTCTCTCCAGACCTTACAGTGTTTTGTCACTTTTAAAATGTTTATAATTCCCTGTGACCAATCATCCCTATGCTATTCTGTACAAGCCCATGGAATGGAGCAACTTCATTGTGACAAAGTGGTGTCATGGCTTAACCTCTGCTGGCAGCTGAACACCACACAGCCACTCACTCACCCACCCCTTCCCCTTCTGTGAGATGAGAAGGTAAAAAAAGTGAGATCCCAGGGGTTGAGATAAAGACAGCTTAATAAAAGAACACAGAGAAGAAAAAAAAATGTGCTAACAATAGTACTAATGAAATGATAGACAAGCCAGTGATAAAAGCTGGGAAGACTCTACCTGCACTGGAGGCATCCACTTACCCTGTTCCAGCCACACTGAAACTACACACCAAAGCAACCTGAAAACAAACACCCCCTCCCTCAGCCAGCCCTCTGCTTATATAGGAATGTGACAACAGTATGACACCAAATATCCTGTTGTCTGGCTCGCTTGTTTATCCCGGCTGTGGCCCTTCCCAACTGCTTGGGCCAGCAGCTGCTGGTGATAATTAACCTGATCCAAAGCCAAGACAAGTGGAGATAAGTGGTGGTGGTCCTATCCCTGGAGACATTCAAGGTCAGGCTTGAGGCTCTGAGCAACGTGCTCTAGTTGAAGATGTCCTGGCTCCCTGCAGGGGTATTGGACAAGATGACCTTTGGAAGTCCCTTCCAAATTGAAGCATTCTATGATTCTATGTTTTTGTTTGGTTGGGTTTTTTTTACCATAAAGGCTTTCTGGTCATCTAAATGTTCTGCTTCAAATATGTTTCAGATTTCGCAGGGCTCAAACTGATCAGATCCAGAACTGTGGGTTCCCTTAAGTCTCCCAAGAAGCTCTCAAAGCACCTGACACATCCTGGTATGACTGAGCTGTCCACAATATACTGTTTTCTTCTAAAGCACTGTTGAGGGACTGGGCATTGTCCAATCTCCAGGCTGTATCCCAGGATGGGAAGGGCAGCCCCCTAGTTCTCCTAAAACAGTCTTTCCACTGTGGGAAATACAGTTCAGGATTTATTGAGTTGGACTTTGCTCTGACATCCCTAACTATTTTTTTTTTTCCAATGGTATCTTGATATCAAATGAAAAAAAAAGTGAGACAGAACTGAAGCCAAATACAAATCTCAGCTTCAGAGGGCTGTAAACTTTGGGTATATTAGAAATGGGAGCTGAGCAGCATGGCCAGAGTCCATGATGTATTTATTAACCAAAGTGAGAAAATTCATCCCACTTCAGAGGATGGAAGTGGACTTTGGGTGGCACATAAGCCTGGTGCTGCTCTGCCATTTGGGAAGTTAATTTCCCCCTAGAAGGAATGGTCTTTAATCAAAGGCTTGTGAAAAGTGACTCATTTTGCTAGGGTGGCAAAGCCTTCTAATTTGTTTTGATATTTTTGGTCCTATCTAGGGAATGTCCTTTATTGGAAAAGACAGATTTAAAAAAAAAATAGATAAAAAAGAGGAGGAAATACTTGATGTGCACTCGAGGAGCCCAGATTTGTTCAAATATGAGCACGGAAAAGTCTGAGTGATCTTCACATTCAGATCACAACTTCACTGTAAAGGAAAGGTCACTTTTGCTTGTGTTCTGGGGCAGCATTTTCTCTTTTGTCCCCCTGGTAAGATCTCTCCTTTTGTATTATTATGGATGTACCTTGGTTTTGAACTTTTCCTTTTTTCTCTCTTTTTATTTTTTTTTTTTTTAAATACAGAGAACTGATATTTCATCTTTGAAAAGAGTCACAAGAAAAAGAAATAATGTATGCACCACTGTGGAAAAGCATGTCTCTGTTCATACCTTTGCATTTTACAGGAAAATATGTCATTCCTTTCAGATCCATGAATTAAGATGCACTATTTTTTGCTGAAGGCTATTTTAAATTAGGCTAATAAATTGCTGCTCTCTGCCTTGCGTGATAATGCATTACATTATCTACTGATGTACACGTATTGTTTGACTCTAATGGTGTGGAAATTAAATGTTAGACATGGGCCAGATGTTCCTATAGATGAATATGAAGTATGACTCTGTCGTAGCTGAGTCTCAATGGGACAGAAGGTAGACGGTGAGGTTTTCAGAACAACAGCAACAAAAAAAATATCTTAAGTGGGTCACTCGCATCCACACCCAAGATCCAGCCCTAACACTGAGGAGCATTATCAACCTGAGCTCCATTGTTATTCCTCAGCCAGAGATAGTGCCTTTCTCAATTCAAATGCTTCAGTGCTTAGAAAGCCACAAAGAAGGGTTCCTAGAGATGTTAAATGTTTGCCATCCCTGTCAGGCTGACAGCAATAGCTTGGGGTGCATCCCTACTCCTGCCTTAGCTACAAACAGTCTGAAGCTCTCCCTGTGCCCTTCCCCCTTGCGCTGTGTATTTTCATGCAGTGGCTGAAGGGGCAGATGTACATTACAGTGAATATAAATGAAGGTCCCCCACTGGCATCTCCCCTCTGGAAAAGACAGGGGGAGAACAGTTTACAATCTCTCTCACAGGGCTAAATTACCCACTGACTCATAATCTAAGTACCAGCAGAATGCTGCTGAACTTGGGCATTTAGGATATTTGATAATGATGGACAGGAGCTTTTTCAAAACTGCTAATAAAGCAGCTTTGCTTCGGGAAGGTTCTGACTTGCTACAGCCCACTAGCGCCTGAAAAAACCAACCCTACCCATGCCATTAATAGAATGCTTGTATTTGTGTGGGCAGATGTGCTTGCATGTTGATGGTGTGTGAGGTGGGAAGGAAGGAAGGAAGGACAATCTTCACATTAGCAGTAGAGATCTGTGTGCAAACCAGAATGTGAGACACTGGAACAGGTGGCCCAGAGAAGTTGCAGATGCCCCATCCCTGGAAGTGTTCAAGGCCAGGCTGGATGGGGCTTTGAGCAACCTGCTCTAGTGGGAGGTGTCCCCGCCCATGTCAGGGGAGTTGAAACTGGATGATCTTTAAGGTCCTTTCCAACCCAAACCATTCTATGATTCTGTGACTTCTAGTAGCAGCGAGTTGGTCATGCTTTATCACCAAAAGGGAGAAGTGAACTTTCTTTCCTTTTTGGCAGCCCTGCTTGCAGGAGTGGCCCCCTTGGACCATCGAGCTCAGCACAACTCTCCACTAGGGATTTTTTAACACTGCCCTATCATGCAGATGGCCCCAGCCTGACATAGGAGGGAGGGTGGTGAACTGCAGGGTGGGTGTGGGAATGAACGGTGGCAGCAGGAGCAGGAAACAGCATTGCAGCTTCTGGAGAAAGGTGCTGAGGTGTCCTGGGGAGTGAGGTGAAGGAGACCTGACTGTGGCTGTAGCACAATTCCGCTGCTGAATGGGCAGCAGTGCTCAGTTGTGTCCCGTGAGAGGATGCAATGGTCAGTCATTTCTGAGGCAGACACATCTGGCTTGAGAGCTCTGAGCTGCTACCATGTCCTGAGCCAGCCTCCTGTTGAGGTAACATTGCTGCAAAGATTTTGGGTATAAACTTGTTTTTGTGTGCCCAAGCTCACCAAAGGCCAGGGATCACAAGGAGTTATGTTATTCCTCCTGCTGACTGGGGCAGCCACCCCCAAGAGGATCAGACCCTGCTGGTGAGCTCTGGGAAAGCCACATCCACAGCTCCCGTGGCTCTGTGAGCGGTGTGATGTGGTGCAGGGAAGATGGGCACAGGGTGTATCCCAGCACAGCCCACAGGCATCATCTCCAGTATCATGGCTGTAGGAATCACCAGAGAGACCTCACCCTGAACAAGACAGAGTCCCTACCGTGGAGGATGCCACAGCACTTACCCCTGAAGCCAGCATCAGGTCTTCAGCATATGATTTGTAGAAAGCAAGGCTCATTCCTCATCTAGCTGCTGTGTTTCTCAGGCCTCTTCAGTGGCAGGCACCGTTGGATGTACTGGAGAATGTTTTCATCACAGCTAACAGAGGGCTATACAGATTGCTCATAACTGTTTTTAGCACAGTAAACATGTAAACCAAGTGCCTGGAGGAAAAAAAAAAAAAAAAAAAAAAAAAAAGCCTGTCCTTGTACTAGCTGATCATTTTTAATTAAATCTCCATCTAGTTACTGTGTGAGAGAACCAGCCCTGAATGAGTTCGGATGTGGGTGTTCTGAGAGGGCCGCTAGCTCTGTGACCCTGCGCAGTGGCCCAACCCAGCCAAGGAACTCCTGCTGCCAGCATGAGGACAAGGCACAGGGGGCAGGATGATCCCACCAGCCCAGCCTCCATCATGCAGCTCGTGGGCCAAGAGAGTACATCACAGCCTGGAGGGGGGTTTTGCTAGAAGGTAACACAGTCTCCACTTCACTGAGCTCCCATGGAAAGCGGGGTTTGTAACATTTGGGTGTCTTTGATCATACCACAAGAAGCATGAGCCCTTCTGACTGTGCTGCTGCAGTGCCAGCTTGCTCCTCAGGTGGATGGTGCTGAGCATGGCTCAGGAGTGCCCCATGCCATGGCCACCATTTGGGGTCCTCCTGGGCACCGCACCCTTGACAACTGCAGTCCCACTCTTCTGTGGATGGGGAAAGAGAGTTTCATGAGTTACCTTTTGGCCTTGGGGCTCAGGAATTTACCCTTTCTAATGAAACCAGTCCAAAGTACTTTAAAATGGGAAGGTAGAGAGGGTTCGCTTGACAAAATGTGATATTTACTGTCTTCAAATCTTTTCTCTCCCACAGTCAGTGCTATCCATGCTGCTCATGAATGAAGAACAAAAAAAAAAAAAAATTAGAGAGAGTTGCCAGTTTTCATACCAGTTTTGGGTCTGAGTGGAGGCGGGAGGGGGAGAGAATGGCATGTGTTCATCTGTGTTTCAGGAACAATGAACCTCAAACCTGAAATTATTTCCTATGAAATTTGAAAATAATGCTTAGATAGATTTTTATTGACAGAGCCAATTTAGCTCCCCAGCATCTGAGATCTTGTAAATCAGCTGCCAGCTTCTCCTCCACCACTTGCAGAGCAGTGAAAACTGTTATTTGGAATTTAACTGAAGCTGATCACCAGGTAGCTGGAGAAACATCCGAGAGAAAGTGAGGGGAAGAGAGAGAGACTCAGGGACTAAAAATGTATAGAAAAAGTGGGAGAAGGGTTTGAAAACCTGAAACCATGAAAATATTTCTATTTATTTATCTAGCATTTAAATAGCAAGGGCTACCCCAAAGCAACACGTTCCTATAAACATACTCACACACATTCACAAATCACCAGAGACAACCTGAACCAGACACTCCTCTCCCCACCGCAGACAGTATTAGGTGAGATTTACTTCAGGTGTGATTTGATATTCTAGGTTGTTTATAAACTATTCCTGTCACTGAAGAGGACTGTCACAGCCTTAGGGGTCCGTATCCCCACTCCACAAGAGGAAATGTTTGCCTGTAGGTCTGACTACACATCACTTTTATCCTCTGTGGGTAAAATATATGGCCTCAGCAATGTGATCACTATGGCATACTCACAGTGTGCACTGCCTCTTCTACTGCATTCTCATGTCTGCTCTGGGCTCACCACTAATGAAGGAGATGAGTAAGAAAAAGAAATTCTTCTTCAGAAGTCAGTAAAGTGTCTCTCTCAGCTCCGTGACATTGTTTCCCCTTCAGGATCTGTTTGTACAACCAACCACACACAAGCCTGCCAGAAAATATTTGCCTTGAAAATAAACAAGATGATAAACTTCGATTAAATGTTCCCAACTGCTAGCTCCATTTGAGGAGTCCAGAGTGAATAATATGTGATGCTTCAGAGAACTCAAGAGCTACCTGACCTCACTGGGTTAGTGATGATATGGGGAACTCTTCCTGAAACCCTTAGCACTTGTTGCAGGCTGTGCCATGGGGAGTTTCTGTGGTTGCTTCCTACACTCCCCTACAAAAGCTTCTTATCAAGGAAGCAGGATAAATGTTCAAACTTTTTCCCTGGCACTTTTATGATGAGCTTACCACAGTGGATATTGTGGATGCAGTGGCTACTATCTACTGGGACTTCAGAATGGCCTTTCACACTGTCTCCTGTAAGATCCTCATAGACAAGATATTTTATGGGCTGGATGAGCAGACTGAGGTGGATAAAAAGCAAATGTCAGGCATTTTCTAGCCCTTTACCAGAAGAAGGTGCCCAATGATCCTGCACAGCAGGTTCTCTCCTATCTGTGACAGGTCTGCAATGGGCTTGCCTTCTTCTGAATAGCAATGGGCTTGCCTTCTGAATAGCAAGTTGTCCATTTTGTATGAGTTCCTCCTTTATGTCTGTGGTTTCATGGTCTCTGCAGAGACTTCCATGGAAGCTCTTAAATGAGAGCCTGTCCTTCCTTTTTATGATGTGGACCTGTGGCCAAAGAAAACTGGGCCACGATCTCCAAACTCACCCAAGCCATTACAACAAGCAACATCCCATTGCACTGCTGCCATACAAAGCCGAGCACATCTCAACTGGTGACCCAGCTGACTGATCACTGCTCACATGAGCCAGCTCACCCCCTTATTACTGTCAGCTTTAGCTGGAACTGTTCCTTAATCAAAAATGCCTTGACCAGTCCCATCACTGTGGCAAGCCAAGACCAAGATGACTTTCTAAGAAAGGTCTCTGTGACTCGAAATGAAAAACCTACCTTGCCTTTTCCCTTTGCCCTTTAATTCCCACTGCAGATTCCCATCCTGGGAGTCACGACATATGCACAACATGTATGTATGAAACAAGTTATCTCTTCTGCCCTTCCCCTGCTACAGCTGCTCCCTCACCTCCACACCTCATTCGTGTTTCTAGACCATACTCCCCAAAACTTTCTAAGAAAAAAAAGAAAGAAAAAAGGAAGGATTTTCCCATAACCACCAGTGCTGTTGTGACAGCACAAGCATTTAGTGTGGATTTAACCCACAGCTTCAGCCCAAGACTGCAAGCCTGAGCTCTGACTGATGCTGTGACCAATCTCTCTGCCGCACTAAGCTAATCACAACAAGCCAGCTTGAAGTGTCAGTGCGAGACTGACAAATGCTAAATGACAAACCAGATAGGAAATAATAAGTCTTTATTTTACACCGTGAGCCTACCATGAATTGTTTGCTAGCGATCAAATCTCTGCAAACACATCCCTGCAGACAGCTTGAATATGGATGGCCCCATTTCAGAGCTAAGTGAAATACTCAGTGGTTTCCTCTTTGCAAATACATTTTTGTTTAAAGAAAAAAAAAGTTGAGGCTAAACTGTTCAAGAGTACCAAGTGTGTCAGGTTGGATCCTTGGCCCCAGATATTGGAATTTTGTCCCATTGAGAGTGACTTTGATAAAATGCTCCTAAGCACTCTCCTCCCGCACCACAGGGACACAAATAAAGAATGGCTACAACCAACGGAGAAATCTCAGTGAACTGGCATAAGAGATGCTACCAAAGCTTGCTTTGTTGTATAAAGCAAGAGGGCCTACTTCTGGCTGAGGAAGTAAACAGAATTTGTCTGCAAGCTTATCCTCCTACAGTGCGAAAATATTTCCTTCCTGCACTTTTTTGTCTCTAGTTTTGATTAAATGCCATGCCTCTGCTGTCTGCTGCTCCCTTCCTCCAATGGTTCACTTTTCTTCCAGCTTCTCTTTTCACTATTTCATTTGTTTTCCTCTTGGACATTTTGTGCAACATCCCATCATATACCATCAGGCTTTATCCTCTCACTACTTCATAGACTCCAGACAGTACTTGTAAGCAGTTGTCCTGCAGCAGCATTTCCATACAAGCACTTCCTTCATCCTTTGCCCCAGCCAACTATGGGCATTTGTTTGCATCTGCACAAGGCACTGGCACATTCTTCTTTCAAGATCTTATTCCACAGCTACGTCAAGTTCCTAACACCATTTGTATCATCTAAAATGCTGCACAGATGAAATGAGAGCTTGCTGGCTGCTTACAGTGTCTGATAAAATGGCAACCGCAAGACATCTAAAATATAAAATTAAACTGTGTGGGCTGGTTTGTGGCCCTGACAAAGCTTCCATCCATGCCATCCTCCTTATTTGTGGTCTGTCACTGATCAAAGCGTGAAGAAATTGGCAGATTTTTGTTACCTAACAGCACCCGTGCTGAGAGATATATAGGAAAACTTAAATACCAGGCTTCCCTGGGAAGGATGCAGCATAGCAGAAGAAAACTGTGAGTCCAGCAGCGTGACTCTGCCACGGTAACCTCACTTAACACAGGGAATACTGTGTCTTCTCCTAGGTGGTCTGTGCTTTCAGCCTCTTTAAGAGAGACAATAATTTGCTGAGGATTAGTTTCAGTGGAAAAATCCTAATGCCCAGTCTGGGCTAAGAGAGGTCATTTTCCCAGGGCAGGACTGGACTTCAAGATGCCTACTGAGGCTCTACTCTTACAGGAGTTGGATGGCTCTCTAGTTCATCTCAGGCTCAGAGAAAACCTGCATTCACTATTTGCTAGATCCTGTGGCTTAAATACAAGCTCAGTAACGTGGCTGGTTTTGCTCATAGAGCAGCAGCCAGCACCTTCTCCTGCAGCCTCCCAACACCTCTCCATTCTTCCTGCAACTAGCAGCTGCTGGCTCAAGGGGGGGAAAGAGAAGAACAAGGAATTCCTGCCAGACACTGCAGGGGTCCCCTGTGGGTCTCAGGCTGCTCACTGCACACATGTCAATTTGTGAAGCAGGGGTCCCAAACCAACCTCTTCTCAGATGCTTTGAGCAAATTCTGGAATTTCAGCAAAAGCCACATTTGGATAACCACTGTAAGATGAGGTGGCCAACCCACACAACATGCACCAAGCCACATACAGGGGAGTGCCAGGCAGACCTGTTTACTATGGGATGGTACTGATGACAGGGAGAGATGTATGTCAACATTTCTAGGAGTGTCTCACAGCCTCTACTGTGACAGTAGTGGCGATGACTGGGGGAGACTAGGTGTTGCTATTCAGCCTGCTCAAAGACCACGTGGATAAGATGAGAGATCCATCTCATCCATCTCATCCATCAAGAATGAGAGATAGACTGGGAATGGGTCATCAGTCTAGGTGTCTTCCCACACACACCAGTGACATTCAGCTCAAGTGGACAAAGTCTGCAGGCCAGACTGAACTGGCCCACTTGATGGCTAACTCTGCTTCAGAGGGCACAGGTCACAGCTTCCACCGTGAAGATCTCCCCATTGCAACACCTTGCTTTTATGTTCTCAGAGCTTTCCAAAATATAATGGCTTGAACTAAATTATTGAACTGAATATCTTTCTTTTCCTGTTATCTATCTAAAGCATAGAATCCAGGAGAATTCAAGCAAAATACTTCAGCCTTTGCTTTTTTCCTTAAATTGAGATTGAAATCAAGGAAAATTATATCTTTAGGGAAAAAAAAAGAAGAAATTATACAACATTCATTGAGATAGTCTAAAACAGTGCTACTTGAAACTTGGTATCTACTTTCAGGATGTTACTGTGCATATGCTTGTTTGCCATTTTAGTGAACAATTCTCTCAAATGTGGCAAATTTATATATATATATAATGAGTTTTTATATTTATATATAAAATGAAAATCACTGCGTGCTTACATCTGGGAAAGACTTTTTGAAGCTTAGCAACTGAAGTGTCTGGAAAGACCCACTTTCAGACCCTTGCAGTGAGGACACTTCATCCTCTCATGCCTAGAGACCAAATTATACGGTCTTGCTGTCAAGTGACTTAGCGTGTTCCAGCCAACCCAGCCCTTCCTTGCAGTTGCTGAAGGATAGTGTGCTACTGTCACTGAAGCACAAAGCCAGGGAATTATCCCTTTCAATTCCCAGTTCTCCACCTGCTCATGCCCAGAAAAAGAAGTGAATGGGATGAGGTAAGAGTTTTGGGAGAAGGTTAAGCCAGGGAGATAATCTCAACCTTAATTCCAGTATATTCTCATTTTTAAACCTGTTTTATTCTGACATCTTCATATTCTTTCCTTATGATGCAATTATATGCTAACCATTTAAAATCCCCTTTTTATTTACAGGACAGTATAAGAGTAAAATAAATGCATCATTTTCTTTGCTGCATAAAAGGTTTACAAAATTGTCTGTGACAGTTCCTTGACAAGGAAAACCAGAGCTATTACTATAGTAACATTCAAAGGTGGTTGCAGCAAAAATAAAATAACTCAAACTAAGGCAGTATTAGCTCACATAACAGGAGTCATTTGGATTGTGAATCCCTGACAACAATAACGAAGGGGAAACTTGTCGCAGAAGGGTGACGCGTCCCCACTTCATACTGCAGAATCCAAGGATTGTCACTGACAGCCAAGGAAAAGCCAGTAACACAAAAGTGGAACATATATTCTTCTTCAGCAGATTTAGATATGCACTAACAGTGGGCCGAGTTCTGCTTTCACATATGCTTTGGATTGCCTCTTGATTTCTGTACAAGCATCTGTTTATAGCAGTGATATATCTGCCCAGAGAGGGACTCAGTCCCCCTTGGATCAGGCTGTGAATATGAAAGACACCACAGAGATCTTTTTGACAGATCAGAGATAGGCAGAACAAATCTGAGAGCAGATTTTGCCCTGCACAAGAGCATGGCGTCAAATGTGGCCATTCCTCCCCCCAAAGTATCTGTATTAAAAGAAAAAAAAAGGTAAAGCTCCTGAAGACCACTAAGCTCTCAAACAAAAACTAGCTACAAACAATGTGCCAAATTCTGTTCTTCCTGTGCAGCTCTACTGATGTGCCAGGGACGCAAAGGCAGCCTGACATCAGGAGGTTAGCAGAGGGCACATGGGATCCAGAGCACCAGAAAAAGACACGGTCGTGACTTTTCCATAGAGAAAGCCTGCTGAGGGACCCCTGCTCCGAGTGCTTTCACTTTAGGTGACAGGCAGCAACAAAGCAAACGTAATAGAGGACCATGTACGTCTGTAGCATGCTGTAGCAGTTTGGCTGGATACGATGACAGCTGAGAGTTAGGGGAGCGGGGAGTGTTCCCCTCTGCCAGCAGCTCAACAGCCTGCAGCCACTTGCCCGCTGCTTCCTCCACCTCCTCTGCTGATGGGGAGGAAGAAAAAAGGCAAGCCCCCGGGGGTAGAGATAAGGACAGCTTTATAAAAGAACACAAAGAGAGGAGAAAAGAACAGCGCTGACGTAGTACCGATGAAATGAGTGACGCAAGGGACAGAAGCTGGGAAGGCTCTACTTCCACCCAGGATGCTACTTTCCTGCTCCTGCCACCACACACTGAAATAAGTTGAAAACAGATGCCCCTGCCCCGGGCCAGCCCTCCCCTTATATAGAGGCATGACATCAGTGTGGTATGGAATACCCCACTGGCTGGCTGGGCTGTTTATCTTGGCTGTCACCCCTCCCACTTGCAGCCTCTCCCAGCTGCCTGGGCCAGCAGCTGCTGGCCATAATTAACCCGAGCCCAGCCCGGGACAGATACACCTTGGAACTGTAAAGGCACAGGAAAAAGGCAGTTGCAGAGTCCCCATCTTTCAGCACTGGAGCGATCTGCCCCCAAGACAGGCTACATTTACTTGAGAGCGGGCAAATCACACTTCAGATTCCACAGACACACCCATAAAACTTGGAAGAGCAGCCTTGCCCCCTAGAACAAGGAGTGGGGCTGACCTAAAGAGTGCCATGCTTAGCCTACCAAGAGTGCCCGATTCCAGGCCAGGGTATTCCACAGGCAGCTACTGCTTCGGTGGAGGGGAATGACTTGCATTTGCGGGGGAGGAGAAGGACTGGAGAGGGGCAAAGGAAATACTTTAGCTTTACTCTCTAAAACCCAATCCTCTCCTTTAAGAACACATTTTGTTCAAAATCACCTTGACAGCCAGTGTATCCATCTCTGAAGTAGGAAAGTTCAAAGATATTGTGCTTCTTATTGCCTTAAATTTTAATTAATCTGTGGCTAAATGGGGATCTTTGAAGTTGTCTACACAGTGATTTTCACATGCCCTGTTGACTTGAAGAGACCAAAGACTCCAGCAACATTCAAAGCTGCCCTCTGCACATGTGTAAATGATTCCACAAAGTGCAAATGTGGTGAATTAGGTCTTAGCCTGAAACATCTTTTTAAGGCTGTGCATGCTAATTCCAAACAGAGACCTTCCACGCAGACCTGTGGGTCTCCAAAGAATAGCTGCAAAGTCAGGTTCCCAAAAGTGCTGAGACCTGCAGAGCTGGTAGAGACCACAGTGTCTTACTTTAGCCCAAGACACTCTGAGCAATAAAACAGTGCAAGCGACAAAACCACACAGTTAGTAGAAAAATCAGCTTGAGTTCATTTCCATGAAAATCCTGCTTTGGTTGAGCTACTTTTGACTTACAGGGAGAGATGAATTTGACCTGCTCTCTCTTTCTCATCTGTTGGGCTGCAGCTGTGCCCTCTAGCACTGGATATGTATTCCAAGCTCATCTAGATGTCGAAACAAAAGCACAAATGAGATGACAATCTTCCATTCTTTCTGCATGCTGCCAATACCTGTTTGTCACTATAATGGTATTAATCATCTTTTATTTATAGCTGAGCATTGGAAGCTTCCATTTTTCCCTTTTGATTTATTTGTAGGACAACAGGTGCACAACTTAAGCAGGTGTATGGCTCTATGCATATGTTGTGAGTTTGCTGATAGCCACAAAACATCTTTAGTAAATTATTATTTGTATCAAAGCAGCCATTATTTTTATTTCAAGCCCAAACTTAATTCCACAGCTGTTCGCTCCCACAGTCCATTATCCGCTTTGTATTGCAACTGCAGTAACGCAACTCATAGGTGAAGGACCTCTCCTCTCACCCTCCAAAACCCCTCCCCACAAAGAAAACATCCCCAAATGATACGCTGCTTCCCGTTTCTGAAACTTGGGAAAGGTACTGAAAATGTATCAACAGTTTCCATTGGCAACTGCTGCAGAATAGCACGATACTGGTTCAACAGCTGACACGAAATGCCTTTCCATATGTAAAGCTGTGCCTTAAACACACAAGGGACACTAAGAATAAACTTTGTACTTTTCTTCTTCTTTTGTCTAACAGCAAATGGGTTGTGAAGAAGTGCTGGATGCTTTAAAAAAAATGCAGTTATAATTTTGGATCCAAGCTGTGAGAACACTCATTGGAGACAACTGTTCTCTCATGGGCTAGCCTTGAATAAACAATCACAGCTCTGTGTGATATTACTTCTTAACCAGATTCTAGCATTGAGCTGATGCCTTGCCATGGTTACTTGCTTTTTAAACCAGTGTTTCTTTTCCTTCCTTTTTTGCCAAGTTTCTTGCTTGCTTGGCAGTGGCTTGTTCTCCTTTGAACTTTTGACCTATTTTAATCTCCACCAAATTTTTACTCTAAAAGAACCTTTTCACCGATATCTTTTTGTTGTCCTGAATTTCTTTTCTGCATGTGAGAACTTACTTGGGGACCTGGCTTATGGGAAAGAGCCCAAGTGACTGTCTTCTGAGTATCCAGCAGCTGGCAGGCATCCGTGAGGAGATCAGAAAACAAAGCCACAACAGCACAAGACAGTAGCCACTCCCGAAATAAAATTTAAAAAGAAAGAAGGACACACATGTATACACACACACAAACTACCGGGTCATTCACTTGGAGATTTATTTGTGCTTGTCAGCCCCTGAGCTTGCCTCCCTTGAATTCATCTGAGGATAACACCGTTAAACCTCATGTAAAAGCATCCCTTTGCCACGTGGGGGTCCAAAGCAGAATCCCTCACTTGTGTTTGCCCCTGGAGCTGGCAGAACACTGGGGGCCTGTGGATCATATTCGAGCCCTAGGGAAGGGGAAACGTGTCTGGTTGCTTTGGGGCAATTCTCCAGGCATCCTGGAAGAAATAAACCACCAGCTTCTATAAAGAAGGTAAAATTCCTCTTACATGAAGAGAAAAGCTCAGCTTGAAATATCTTCACTATTTTTTTGTGTGTTTTGTGGAGAGTCTGAAAGGAGAAAATAAACAGGAACATGCTGACAGCTCTCTCCAGAATATTTCTAGTTGTGTAGTTGACTAATATTATTCCCACTGCTGAAAAACTAAAAAAAAAATTACATCATTCTTTCACTCGCTCATCCAGTTTCTTATTCTTCGGAAGACGTCAGTGTGTGGTTGCCTAAAAAAAAGGCAAGTACGTGTGTATAATATACATGTGCATACAGAGATACAAAACCACAGCACCGGGATTTCTTACCAATATTTGTCATTGGCAAAATCCTTTTCCTTACCAGAAACATGACTGCCAAATTTCTGGCGTTAGTGAAAGCACAGTTATTACTATTTAAAAATCCCTCAGTCTTAGACTGTATCATTTTTGGCTGAGCTTTTAATGTAAAGTAAAACCTCCTTCAAGTCTCTAGGACAACAGACTTCTTCAGTGTGCTGTATATAAAATGAACCAGCACGACATCCTTTTGGTATATGCATCAGATATTCTGACAGACAAGCCACAGGCCAGTGATTTAGTCAACTTTATTCAGACATCAATAAGGAACTTTGTTCATAGACTAACATATATCTAAGACCAACTTTTCACCATTTAAAATCTCCTAACTGACACCAAAATGTAGGAAAACCCAGCAAGTTACCTCTTTCTTTTAAAACCTAATCTTATCGATATTTTATATGTTAGAAGATTTTAAATTAAATCAGACAATTAAAAGTCTATCCTTGCTCACTCCTGTTTATTAACTTTCAGAGAGCAATTTTCTTCACAGTGGCAAAATCAATACTCTGTGATAAAATTTCTAACAAGAATTTCCTTTCTCATAAAATTTTATTGGCAATTTAATTTTTCGTCCATACTGAAATGGTAAAATGTAGGGAACTATGCTCTTTTTTTGCTAGTAAAAAGTCTTTATTTACTTTGGAACACACACAGGAGGTACATTTTCAGCTGAGTTCAATCATTTTCCACATCCTGATATCTCTTCGTTTGCACAGAATCCTGGCTGACAGAAAAATCACTAGCTAATTGACTAGAGCATGCTTTATATGCGAGTACTGGTTACAATCTGCTTCTCAACCCCCTTGTGTCGAGTCAGAACTGGGCAAAAGCGCCTGTCCAAACACAGCACAGGACTGCACAGAATCAAACTCATACCTTGGGGCAATTTAATGTCTAATATACAAACTTTTTTGTTGAATCTAGAGCTGCATTACTGTGCTTTGGTGTAGCAAATCACTGCACTACCTTGGGCACGGAGGGGAAGTAAAAGGGGCCAATGCGTTGCTCAGTCCGGGATGGGAATGCAGACATTTCTATGAGCAAGACAAGGGTCTTTCCCACAACAAAGCAGGAGACAGAGAAGGAAGGTTAATCAAAGCCTTCCATAGGGTTGAGCCACAAAGTAGTAATGCTTTGCTCCATTCTAGGCTCTATCATCTGATGATTTCAGAATTATTTGTATGCAGTCATCAGAAGATGCCAAAGTGGACACAAATATTACGCTCATTCTACCACAGGGAAGGAGGGACACAGCCAAGTCTGAGACTCAGGCAGAGACTCACACCTAATACAGCTCCTGCTGCACACTTGTTTCTTATGCTAGAACTGGTCCTTCTGGCAAATGGAAGCCTCCTTTGATAGCTGGCTCCAGCATGGTGAGCAAAACCAGCACGAGATGGCACCTCACAGAAGCACATACAGCCATGCTCTGTCACCGGCTGTGCGGCTCCCACCAGGTAGCAATTAGCACAGAAATTGCCACAACATGTAGGCACAATAATCCTAAACTGCTGGCAAACCCCCCACTCAGCATCACAGCTGCTCTGGTCATAAGTCAGGCTCACACAGCCTTTGGGAAGGAGACTTCTCCCCATACAATGCTGACTTGAGTCTCAGTGCAGAGCTTCACTTTCCTATACTGAGTGGTCCCTTGATCTGTGAGTAGTGGCCATGACTTCTGCAGGGACTACTTGCACGGGACAATACAACTCATCAGGCTCTTTGTAAATGTGTGGCTGGGACTCATTCATCAGTAACAATCGGCCCTCTAATCATTTACAATGCCTTTGGGCCTCTGTGTGTAAAAAAAGTGCTGCTCTGCCAAGCCAATGGAAGAAAAACTCATGCGGTGGTGGTGGCTTTGAAACCAGAATTCTGAAGCATTATTTGTATCATTTTATTTGTATCATTGTATATTATTTGTACTGAGATGAAATAACAAGAAGTGGGAAGGGTGAGAAAACATAGAAGGAAATAGGCTTAAGGAAACAGAAGCTGGAAGTAATCAATAAATCATAGAATAAAGTAAAGAGAAAGAACCTTTAAAGTTCCCAAGCTTAAATGTCAAGAGTATTAGAACAAAAGAACTCCAAGGAGGAGAACGTGTGACAGAGGAATATGCCAAAACTCTGACAGAAAACTCGCTTGCTCCTGAGCATGGAAAAGAATATAGACAACAAAGGGCAGCAGAGGAGAACAGAATAAGAAATGAGGAAAGTGCCTAGGTTCCTCTTCCTTAAATATTGTGAGCGCACAGGTTCACTATTATTGTTTCTAGAAGATTCTGAGGAGTAGGAATGGAAAAAACCCCACCACAGTGGTGGAAAACATTGGTCTTAGCACATTCCCAGCATATTATACGGTTTATCACATATACATGAAGCTATGCCATCAATATTGCCGAGTAAAAGGATCTTGCTTACATTGCACTGCACCAAAAAGACACAGAGCCAGCCAAGGCAGAGCTGTTGTTGTTTTTATCCCTAGACAACTTCACAGAGCTAAAATTTAGGGGGTTTTCTAATGACACTCTTTCAGTGATGCACTTAATCACACATAGCTCTAGTCACACTTAGCTCTAGGGACATGTGTTTGCCCCTCTGAGATCTCTGTACATAAACATACACTTAAAATTAAGCGGATACTCAGAATGTTTTTCCAAGCTGAAGCCTATGTGCTGATGGATTACCTAGTTAGCCATAAATTGCATGGTTACATCTGGATTTGGCTGCTGGCTCAGAAACAAGATACCTACGCTGTTTGAAGCAAGCCTATAATGACTGTTATTCGTGTAATACAATAGATCCTTCTGGCACCACACACGTGGACATTCTGAAAACAAAATTTCCTGTTCAAATGGGGTTTGCAGTCAACTGAGCAAAGGCTGTTTATGCTCTCCTTGGCAGAAACCTGTATGGAAAGGAACTACCATGCTTTAATGTACCTTGAAGAGAAAAACTTGGGAAGGCCTCACAGAGGCTGCTGGGATGCATCTGTCCCAGGGAAAGGCAGACAAACCTCTGGCCCTGTGCTTTGGGTGATGGACTGCGTCGAGCGAGTGCAGAGGAGGAGCAATGAAGCTGGTGAAGGGCCTGGAGAATAAATCTTATGAAGAGTGATTGAAGGATCTGGGACTGTTTAGTTTGAGGAAGAGAAGGCTGAGGGGAGACCTCATCACTCTCTACAACTCCCTGACAGGACACTGTAGAGTGGTTGGTGCTGGTCTCTTCTCACAGGTCATTAGTGACAGAACAAGAGGGAATGGGTTCAAGCTGCGACACGGGAGGTTTAGATTGGACATTAGGGAAACATTTTTCCCAGCAAGAGCAGTCAGGCACTGGAACAGGCTGCCCAGGGAGGAGGTTGAGTCACCATCCCTGGGTGTGTTTAAGGGTCATTTAGATGTGGTGTTGGGGGTTTATGATGTATGGGAGAACTTTGTAGAGTAGGGCTGATGGTTGGACTTGATGATCCCAAGGGTCTTTTCCAACCTGAATGATTCTGTGATTTTGTAAGCGTGGCAGGTCAGAATGCTCCTGAAGCCACTGTGCCACACCAGTGGACAGCAGAGCTGCACCACAGCTTTTCTTATGAGCCCCAGTGGCATTGCCCACTGCACAGGGCTTTTGTTTGGGCCAAGGGGCCAAATAGACACCCCGTGCAAAAGTTAAAATCCACACAGACAGGGTATTCGTTGTTGTGGGACTAAAGCATCACCTGAAATCCACGTGGATCAGTCAGTTGGTGGCAGGGGAGAAAAAGTACATCAAATTTCTTTTTAAGTGTTTTAAGTTTGAATCAGGTGATGATAGCAATAGGGAAACAGAGAGGCTTAGTCCATTTTAAAGTGCCTTCCTTAAACTATCTTGCCCTTTTGCCGCGTGCACACAAATGTCAGTACTGATGTGCAACAGTAAAGTCAACAGGTAAGCTGAGTGTAGTGCTTGTGTTCATGTTGCTCAGTATGCCCACTATAAAAAGGAGAAGTTTCTAAAACCCTGGTGGGTCTGATGTGAGCAGAGTGCTGAGTCAGGAAGTTACTCAAGTGCTCATTTGACAGCAAATGATTTTCAACGAGACATTTAAAATTTCAGTCATAATTTTATGAAATGTCTCCCATTCAAGTTGTCAGAGCTTGACAGGTTGCTAACAACATCAAGGGGTGAATGGTCCTTCATCTTCTTGCTCTTGCTCAACTGAATGATCAATGAACAAACGAAAACTGACAGCTCTTGTAAAGATATCAAGAATTAAAGGAGATAGAGAAGATGTTTCTACTTCTCCCTGTCTAATTCAGCCTAAAGAAGTTGAGAGCCTGTTCAGAAGGTTGGGAAAGTAGGAAGAGCAGTAGCCTAGGTAGTGGCCTTAAGTCCAGCTGTTTAGCCCATTCTGAGCAAGGTCACCAGAGAGGCACAAGGCAGCTCACAAGACTGGGACCTATTAGTTATTTTCTGTTTCCAGCAGTCTACTTTCACCAGGAACTGGGAACCCACTGAAGGAATCAACATCAAAGTTGCCAGAGTGTCCCCAGGATTTGCACAGTATCTCTTTGAGGAGTGGGGTTGATGATCGCCAGAGGCCCCTTCCCACCTCAGCCATTCTGCGATTCTGTGACAGCCACATCTTCATCTGCGCCTTGCAGGTATCGGTACACTGTACGTCTGTTACTTTTACTCCAGCAGTGGCACATATAACCAGTGATTTTTCCAGAAAGAGCATCAGTTTATTGTCATTTCCTTGACATACGAGCTGAATTTACAACTCTTTGCCATCCTTATTTTTCCTGGTTCTTACTTCAACTTTGCAGAGTGCTCTCTAATGAATAAGTCTATAGTGCATCTCACACAATGAGAAAAGGCAAGAACTGATTACCCTTTATTGAGAAAGAGCTATTTTTAAAGCTGCATTTGTTACCTAGTTCTGCTGAGCCAGCACAAAGCCTTTCTTACTTTGTTGCAGAGTACTTTGTGTGCAGTGTGTATATCACAGTGTCCTTCGTAAACGAGCAATATTTAAGGGCTGGTATTACTATCCTGGGGTTAGTGACTCTGCACAGCATCGCTGTCCCAAGAGAAACTCAGAGATGCTCACAGGAGGTGCAGCTTCCTTCTGCTTCAAAGGTCAGCCGTCCATCCCTGGCTATCACCAATGGTGGATATTTCTTTTGTGCCTCTCCCTGCTCCTTCTGTGTCTGTATAGAACACAAAAGAGTCATTTCCTACTCTCCCCTGCATTGTTTTACTACAGGCAGATGCAGATCCTAAGTGTAGTGGCAGGTCTCAAATCACATATGTATCTGTTTCCCCTGCAATTTTAGGGATAATCCACAAACTGCACCCTTAACGCCTCAGATCTGATCCAGATGTTCCCCTGGAACAGTATCACCTCCTGCGTCCCCAGGAAGGATGGCAGTTGTATAAAACTGCAACGTTGCCACATCCATGAAACCTCACGTCAGTTCTGAAAAACCTGCATGGCTGCTATAGAGGGATCTCAACTACCTCCCACAAAACAAAACAAAATCTCACTGAATTTCAGACAGAATTTGGAGTAAAACTGACACTTATGCTTGGGCATAAGAGTGAGGCACAAACAGCAGGGGTGAGAGACATGCTCGTGAAAGACTTCAAAATGGAGGGAATTAAATCTTGCCGATGAGAAGGCCTTGAGCAACAAAACCTACGAATTACTGCACTGTTGCAAGCATGAGAGAAAAAAACCCACCCATTCCTAGTAAAGTATCATGGAGCCATCCAAGCACAGTGAAAGCTTTTCTGAAAAACATGTCTTCTGTGGAGCTACGGAGACACAGGATACTTTTTTCCAACTTTCTTCCTTTACAATTCAATTTCCCCCGGTTGTTACCTGTTACTTAACGTCATATATACATATATAAATGTAAATGTAGATATAAATATGTGCACATGCAGGATACAACCATATGAGCATATGTTTGTTTATTTCTGCTCTGTGTGTGTACAACTACTACAGCAAAGTCCTTTAGATGGAGAAATGTCTTGCGATTCATTAATTTTTGCCTTCTTCCTGCACTCATAATGCCAGCACCAATTAGTTTAGAGAGATGATTTCTAGCACTAGTCAGTGGCAGCAGTCCTCAAAGGAGGTAGCAGTGAGCTCAAAAATAATTTAAGCCAATCCTTGGCCAGAGCTGCATGCTGCAACAAGCCCAGGACACGTGCATTTGTGTACAGGGCTCCTCTTGCCCTTCACTTGCTGCCCAGTTGCTTAGTAAACAGTCCCTCACCCTTTTCCCAGAAGGCAGCGGGATCTTTGGGAGCAGGGGGCTCTTCAGCACCCCATGCCAGTCACTTCATAGCAAGCAACCCGTGCTCTCTGCCAGCGCTCAGTGCTGATTATAACACCTATGCTGGGAACTGGAGACCGGGTCACACAGGCAAGGCTGGTGCTAAGCCCCTCTGGGCAGTGATGCTCCCCTGGGCCCTGAAAGCCACCCTGCTCCATCCAAGGCTTCAGGGCAGCATATGGCTGGAACATGCTTGGGAGCATCCCTGGTGGGCAGGGAAGCAAACAAGTCACCGAGTCCTCTTCAGCCCGCTCAGAGCACGCACTGAAGTTAGTCACTACTGGTAGCTGCTATATTTATACAGTATGTCATAAGCTTGACGTAAGATACAAGTTGTTTTTTTTCTGTACAGCAGGGCAAAGGTGCCTTTCTCATCCCCCTTCTTCAGTTTTTGGATAAACCTTTTCTTGTTTTCACAGGAACATTAGCTCAAATCTGCTGCTACTGTGCACAGCCAATAAAACTATTGCTTGGAAAGACCATATGTCACATGGAACTGCTCGAGAGGCATGAAGCCCTGCTTTTTTGTCAATCCTTTAAAGATGCAGTTTTATGCTCAGTTAAAATGGAAAAGAGCATTATATTTAAAGATAAGCCCATTTACTGTGCAACCACTTTGCCCAAATTACTTGTTAGTAAGACATTTGGACTGACTGTTTTAAAAAAAAAAAAAAGTTGTTAACACATCTTTCTCCTTGTTTATCTGTTGCTATGACAATGCTAATGACAATAGACATCACAGACAAGGACTAAACTCTTTTACTATGGGCAAGAAAAGCCAAGATCAGTTCTGAAGAGAAAGTTCTCTTTATAAATATACTTCTGGCTACCCTCTCTGACCCAGGTGGCTAGCCAATAGTCAGGGCCCCTACAGGTTGTTTCTGTTTGGAGAACAAACAGATGAGGAAGTGAATTGGGCTTTTTAATGCACTTCTGTTTGTTTAGAATGAACGTACACAAAGTCCCATTACTCTGGGCATGGCAGGAGGTAAAACAATAGGCAGGGCTTTCTCTTTTCACACTCCCAAGCTTCTTTCAAGCCACAACTCGAGCTCTCTTAGCTTTCTCTCAGGGTCGGGCTACAAGGGTTTTCCTCACTAGTTCTGGCATGTCCTTGCTGCTTCCTCTGTCTGCTTCTCCGATGTTTCTGCTGTCACTTTCTGAATCGCTCTGTTTCATCATATGCCACCTTGTCCCCAGCGTCTGCAGTCAGATCCTGGAGAGATGCCTCGGCCCCCACAGTTCAGCACTGCCAGGCATGTGTGGTGCCGTATGTATGGCACGTGTGGCTCCTGGGGTCTCAATGAGCAGGTCCAACAAAGGTAGTTGTTAGGCTTTTCCTCAGGGAAGGGAAACTTTCTCACCAGCTTCAGCGAGGGTTCTTTGCTGACTTTCAGCATAACACCAAATTTATTTCCAATAGCATTATTTTTGCTCCCTGTCAGATCAGTTTCTGTGCAGTAGAGCTACGAGATGGGGGAGCAGAAAATATGTTACAATTTCCTAAGAAAGCAGCCTCTGATGAAACTATAATAAAGTTCTGAAAAAGTCCTAGAGGAGTTAAACAGATTTGACAGCATTTAATTTCCCTAAATTTAGGGCCTGATCCTGCTTTTGTTTTGCTAATGAGTACTAGAGGAGAGCTTCAGGCAAACAGAAGACAGAAATAACGTCCCAGCTCAGCAACAAAAGGCAGGTCTCTGATGGACCTGTTGGGACATTTTCGTGCCCAACAGATGAAACTCTAGCGCTCCTGCTCTGGGTTCAACCCATCTCTGCTGTGAGCAACAGGTCTCCTGTCCAGACCTGACAGAGCTACACAGATCCTGGTTTTGGCAGCAGATCTGCTTCTGGCCCTTGAGGCTTTGCTCCTTGACTGGAACAAAGGTTGCATATAGTGTGATCTCTGCTCAGGCAGTGCAAAGATTTTTACTTGTCAACAGCAAAAACTTTTAACAGTTGCATTTTCTTTTGCTTGTAAGGAAAAAACTCAGGGAGTTTTAATTTATCTTGGGTTTATATCACAGCTATTAACACGGCCCACTTGACACATAAGAAAGCCTCTTTTAGTTGTTCTCGGGCAAGACACATCTCTGGTTTCCATATACTTCCTTTTTCATCATTCCTTCCATAAATCCATATCCCACCACTTCCCACCTCCATCTTTATAGAGGTGATAGGCCATGATGGGGTTCAGCATAGACTCTGAATGGAAAAAGATCCTCTGGGATGACCTCCCACATCTACAACTTTGAAAACAACTCCTTCACTACCACAGATGAACCAGTTAAAATTTTCTGAAGAGCCCAGCAGAGCAAATCAGTGTCTCTGGCCACATCCACAGCAGTAACACTTTGGCACTGATGAAACAGATGAAAGCTGTCTTTCTAGAGTGCACTGCCATCCATTAAACTGGGGGGCATGGATCTGTCAGCATTGCTGGACTTCACACCATGAAAAACCTCGGAATTCAATAGACCCTAATTTAAATGGAAGTTCACGTGCCAGAAGAGGAAGCTTGCACCTTTAACTAAAAACCTCAGGCCATCCACTCACCCACCCAGTCATTAATCCCCAGGAAATACCCTTTGCTGGGACTGTTATTTCTTTATTAATCTACAGGGAACAGTATATATTTGATTTTGCCTTTGAGAAAGGGGGTGAGTTTTCTCCAACCACTGGAGAGGGCAAGCAGCTCTTTGCATGGAGCATCCTGTTATAGGCACACAGTACGTAAACTGCAGCGTTTGATTTCACCAAGTCCTCAGCAGAAGATGGAGTTTGGGATTGCAAATTTTGTTCCATTTTTGCTGAAAGCCACAAGCATTCTGAATAAGAGGGAAATGGATTAGGGGAGGGGAATCAATTTTCTTTTTAAAACTTTGAAGGAAACAGTTAAACAAGCTCTAGTAAAATTGCCATGACACAATTCTCAGGTTTACCTGTTGTTAATTCCTTCTGTTGTCAATAAATTATCAGTCACTTCATAGGAGTCTGAACAAAAGATGTCCCCCCTCAAGCAAATATCTTCAATAATCCACTCTACAATAATTATTCTCTGTCCCAGTCACTCTCAGATCAAGGATTTGAGGATACATCTGCCACCCCTGAATCTATGGATCAATCCTAGATTTGCACAAGCCATACATACACCAGCAGTACCAATCTGATTCAGACCCGAGGGGAACACTCAAGTTTACTTCTCTTGAGCCTGCCACATGACTGGTCTTTGTGCTGCCTTTATCCTTACACTGGCCTTTTGCTGGCTGCAAGACAACAGCCAGCCTCAGCCAGCATAAAGCCGGGTGTTGAAGATAACCCATCAACATTTTTGGAACCAGTGGGAACCCAGTGTCAGCACTTGCCACACAAATTGAGCTGGGATGTATTTCACAGCATCACAGAATGTTCGGGGTTGGAAGGGACCTCTGGACATCATCGAGTCCAACCCCCCTGCCAGAGCAGAATCAGGCCACACAGGAACAGATCCAGGTGGGTTTTGAATGTCTCCAGAGAAGGAGACTCTACAATCTTCCTGGGCAGCCTGTTCCAGGCTCTGTCACCCTCACCATGAAAAAGTTTCTCCTTATGTTTACATGGAACCTCCTATGTTCCAGCTTGCACCCATTGCCCCTTGTACTATCACTGGACATCACTGACAAGAGCACAGGAGCAGCACTGGAGATGGACTTACTGCATCATCAAACCACAACCTCAGAAATGTGCCCTAAATGCAAAGAGATTGCCTTATGAGGCCATTTTGCCTCAATCTCTCCTTTTGGAACTGTTCCACTCTGCCTGCAATGTCCACATATTCACCGAGTCAGAGAGCATGAGAGGAACTCTTTAGTTAAGGGCTTAGGGCACTTGCTGCAGATGGGAAACACATGGGTTCCACCATGGACTGAGGTTCTTCAGCAAAGCAGAATGGTGTTAGCAGGAACAATGAGCCACCTCCAGCCCCATCATACTCACTGGCCTGCTCAGTCAAAGTCACACATCATCTGGTGAGGGCAGCCATGGCATTTGGGGCAATCAATATCTCTGTCCCCTTGCTCTACGGGTGACCACTACCCATGTGGGAGACGGGAACTGCCTCATCCTGTCCTTTCCTCCCCAACCACTGTGTGTGCATCCAGCTCTCTTCCAGGGAGAGCTGTAAGAGCTCTGTGGCCCTGGGCTTGTGCAGTAACCCCTGTGAGGTTCCAGCCTGCAGCACAGGTCACTGCACCCTCCTGCCTGCCTCTGTTCTTCCTCCATAACAGCTTTGCTCTGTTTATGGCACCTGGTTTAAGGCTCCAGTGTACCTTGGCAGGCAGTTTCCCCCAGTCCTAACCTAAGTGGTAGCACCTGATTGACAGAATTCATACATCAGCTCAGGATCTCCTTGGCACCCTCAGCAAACAATCTGTCAGGATTAGTTTAAAGCTCCACGTGTTTAAAGAGGCCAGATGGGTGGTTTATTCCTTCCTTCACCCTTTCTGTCAGGCACACCTTTTGCTGCCGAACTCATTGCAGCGATTACACATCCTTTTTCTCAACAAACTGACTTGGGATTTGCCTCAGTACTTCCATCAGCCCGTGCAAGCAATCCTACCCTCAGCTTTGCTAGGAGCAATCTAATCCCAGGTTTTTATTCAGTGCTCTAGCCTCTTTTGCTCTCGCCAATCTGGTAACTCAGACGTCACAAGCAGGTTTTTTGCAGAGAGTCAGTACTCTTGACACTCAGCTAAAGCTACTTCTTGTTTAACCCCCAGGCCAAAAGCCTTCTGAATCAACAGCCATGACCCCTCCACGTCAGGTTAGCCTGCACAGGCTGTCTGCTGGCATGGGCTATAGTCATGCCTGTCCTTGGAAGTAAAATATTAATACATTCCCGTGGGAAAGGAAAACTCTGGTTTGAGGATAGCTTTTTACACTTCCTAAACAAAGACAAGGTAGAAAAGAATCAGCTCCTCGTTCTTTTGCTTGGCTACTACTCCCAATTAAAGAACTCCCTCAAAGCCACTGCAAAAGTTTTTCTGGCCCCCTATAAATAAAATCAATTCCTGTTTTGAAAAAACTGATACCAGCTGCTCACAACCCAATTTGTTGGCTACAACCTTCTGAAGATCATTAGCAGAAGTCCTAGAGACCCCAGTCCTGTGGTATGTGTTTTCACTCCCATCTCAGAACAGTTCCATCACACCACTTCGGAAAGGTTTGATATTTTGTTCCTTATACTGCTTTAGAAGCATCTGCTAATAAATTGACAGGTTCTGAGGTGTCCCAGTAATTCAGTGCTTTTCCACCTTAGATTCAGCGTTGTTTTCATGATTTCCAAAGGCTTTTTAGTCACACAGCCTCCATTTTGGGTAGTGCACTGAGTGGGCTGTCAAGACAGATTCATTTGGTGTACATTTGTAGCCAGAGCAGCCAGGTTATAATTAATCTGCTCACCTGGGTAGCAACTGAAATCCTTTCACTTATCTTACAGCTTGCTGAGGGACAGGTATCAGGCGATGACCTCTAGCTCTTCCACCTGTTCCCATGATGACCCTGGTTCATCATCATCATCCCTTGCAAAGCAAACTGATTTTTTTTAGCTATTTCTTTTTCTGTACTGGGGTGATGAATACAGACAGTGGTTGGTTCTCTGTTTCAACTGCAGCACTTGCCACCAGGGTCTGAGCAGCCACAGCGCTTGGCATGAGGGTTGGAATAGCTTCAGTGCTTGCCTGTTTGTTTGTAAGTCTGGAGACCTTCTCTTCCCCTTGAGGGCACTGAATAGTGTTGAAAAGAACTCAGTAGACAGGGGCCTGGCCCCAGCACATTGCAGTGATTTGTGTCTCTGGAATTTCCAGACTGACAACATACTTTTTCCAAATATTTTACCAGTATATCAGGGCTCTGCAGTTGTTTGGGGGTGAAATTCCAAGACACAGAAGGTGACCACTGCCCTAGGTACTTGCCCATACTTTCCCACACACCCTGCCACTCATAAGTATCCAGCCTCAAGACAGATCTCTGGGTGGTATTCCTGGAAAAGTTCTGTGTGATCCTCTACAAGACCTGTGACACGTTCAGGAGACACACCAAGAGCATGTTGGCCTGGACACCCTAATATTCAAAATTCTCAGCTGCTGAGTCTTCTCCTCTTTCTTGCCCATAGACTGTGTGAGATCACTAATAAACAACAAGGCCCCATACACATAACAGCTTAACCATGTGATGGGGGTGTAATCCTATCACAGGCTGACAATATCCAGTATAGCAACACGATAGCCCTGATCTATGTCCCAGAGACAATAACCAACACCACAGGGAACACATAATACAAGCAAGGGTTGACATAACTCCGCCCCATGAACAAATGGGTCGGCATTGTGAAGATGCACTATTTCACCAATAGAAAAAGTGTGTATGACAAAACTGTTTAACACACTCTGGTCAGATTTGTCATAATCTCAACCCTTCGAGTCCCACATTGGGTGCCAAAAAGGACTGTCATGGTTCAACCTCTGCTAGCAGTTAAACATCACGCAGCTGCTCACCCACTGCTTCCATCCCCACGCCCTCCCGTGGGATGGGAAGAAGAAAGAGGAGGAAGAAAAAGATGAGACCCCCAAGGACTGAGATAAGGGTGGTTTAACAAAACAACACAAAGAGAGGAAAAAACCCAACAGCAGTAATAGTACTGAAATAATGCACAGGGATAGATACCCCAAGGCTCTACCAGTACCTGAGGTGCCATTTTTCCTGCTCTGGCCACAGGCTAAAGTTGTACACTGAAACAAGGTGAAAACCAGCAGCTGTACCCTGGCCTAGCCCTCCCCGTATATAGGGGCATGACCTCAGTATGGTATGGAATACCCCACTGGCTGGCTGGGCTGTTTATCTCGGCCGTGGTACCTCCCAGCTGCAGCCTCTCCCAACTGCTTGGGCCAGCAGCTGCTGGTGATAATTAACCCGAGCCAAACCCAAGACATGTTTCCTGGAACTGAATTCAGTGTTGTCTATAACGTTACAATTCCTCTATCTGTAGCAGGCTTTGTTCTGCAGGGGCTAACTTGATTTACATGGTTTCTCCTCTTGCTAGCATCACGGATATTCAAAACACTTCTATAAGGAGATTATTTTTATTGGTTGCACTTGAAATTCATCCACTTCAGTGTGTCACCATTACACACCTAACAAATCTGGGCTCGTCACTTGAGAGGTAAAGGCTTCAAACTGGAAGAGGGCAAATTTAGATTAGACATTGAGGGTGGTGAGACACTGGAACAGATGTCACAGGCAAGCTGTGGATGCCCCATCTCTGGAAGTGTTCAAGACCATGTTGGATGGAGCTTCGAGCAACCTAGTCTAGTGGGAGATATCTCTGTACGTGGCAGGGGGGTTGGAACTAGATGATCTTTAAGGTCTCTTCCAACCCAAACCATCCTATGATCCTATGATTTGCTCTGTGCTGTGCCCAATGTGTTACATAGAAACACAGAAATGTCTGGGTTGGAAGGGACGTCTAGAGGTCATCTAGTCCAACCTCCAACTAGAGCAAGTTGCACAGAGCTCTGTCAAGCCCCACCTTGAATGTCTCCACGGATGGGGCCTCAACCAGCTCCCTGGGCAACCTGTTCCAGCGCTCCAGCGCTCCACCACTCTCGTGGTAAAGAACTTCCTCCTTATTTCTGATCTAAATCCACTCCTTTCTAATTTAAAACCACTGCCCCTCATCCTGTCCCTCCAGGCCTTTGTAAACAGGCCCTCTCCAGTCTGCTTGTAAGCTCCCTTCAGGTACTAGAAGGTGGCTGTTAGGTCTCCTCAGAGCTTTCTCTTCTCCAGGCTGAACAATCCCAGCTCCCTCAGCCTGTCCTCATAGGAGAGGTGCTCCAATCACCTTCGTGACCTCCTCTGGACCTGCTCCATCAGGTCCATGTCCTTCCTTTGCTGAGATCTCCTGAGCTGGACACAGTATTCCAGGGGAGGTCTGACCAGAGCAGAGTAGAGCAGTAGAATCACCTCTCTCGATCTGCTGGCCACACTTCTTTTGATGCAGCCCAGGATGCG